>BSBK01011411.1:0-288499 GCA_027943335.1 Chamaecyparis obtusa
TGTATATGTATATATATGTATATATATATATATGTATATATATATATATACATATACATATATATATACATACATATATATATATATATACATATATACATATATACATATATATATAGACACACACACACACACACACACACACACACACACACACACACACAGATATATATATATATATATATATATATATATATATATATATATATATATATATATATATATATATATATATATATATATATATATATATATATATATATATATATATATATATATATATATATATATATATATATATATATATATATATATATATATATATATATGAGTGTAAGTACATACTCTCACTAAAGTGGGGCTACATATATGGTTGTAAATTGTAACCTTTTACAATTTCACACTCCTTTTTGGGCCCGCCCTTAATGTGACCTCTCATAGCTTATTCCAAGCCTATTTTTGGTCTTGTCACAACCAATTTGAGACCACTTCCTAGAACAAACATTATGAGCGAATTTCTAGATTTGAGCATTATGGAGTAGTAAGCTACAACAATCTACATGAAAGCATATTTTCATGATCTGAATTATATTGTAATTATGTCATTACATCAACCCTTGAGGGTCTTATCCAAAAAGCATTGCACCACCACCATTATCAAGTTTGAGGTAGTATCATTGCAATTCAACATTTCACTTCAGAATTAGCCTCTAGCCTACTGTTACCCTATTTTTCAACATGCAAAATAATAGACAAATAGTAAGGGTGCATTTAGGTTCTTTCATTCAACAATGCTTTTTAGGTTATGTGAATCATCATTTTGTTATTGCAATCAAATCAGATTTTTCATTTTGTACTCTAAGTATTGATCAAATGTTAAAACTTTCAAATTCATAATTGATCATTACATTGTGCATTCATACTGAATGTAATTTACAAAAAGCTCTTTTCATACTTCACATTTATTATCAATAAATAGAGTACAAGTACATAATAGAAAGAAGAGATAGGGGTATGAATAAGTCCTCTACATTGCCTTGAAGTTGTCTGCATATCTGGAGCTGGTTGTTGTGTCTGGTCCTAGTCCTCTGGTCTTCATCTTGAGTCTGTATCTGTTTGGGTCTTATGTTTTTAGGGGTTGTCCTGCGTCATCGTTAGAAGAGTTTGTTAGATCCAACTAGATCTAAGCAATGCAAAAAGAATGAGAACATCATACAATATCAATTCTTTCATAGCTGCATATATTTATGATATTCAATGCAATAGCAAAATGAGCATGCACACAGAGTGAAAAGCAATGTTAAAGACAGTTGTGCAACATTATGTTAGTGACCACACCAGTGGTCTGATGGATGCCCAAAATTGACCACTAGGTCATGTTCACTAACATAATGCGATAATTTTGATATTTTAAGCTTAATAGAGAAATGCATTGTTCAAAATAGATTGGTATTTGTCACAATCAAGATATTATAAAGGATGCAGTATGCTGTAATAAGTTGTTCATATGCTGAAAAGAAATTGGTACATGGTTATGGTAGCTTGTTTATGGGTGTCACGAGCCCGTGCTCGAACCTTGTGGACAAGTTTCATTTGTTGGAAATTTCATCAAATTCAAGTCTTGTTATATCTGGATTATTGATCCACAACATAAAATCAAATAGTTTGCTATCATGCATCTTGGTTGATGTTTACTGTCAAAGCATTTAAATGATACATTTGGACCCGGTAGCAATAGTATCTGAAGGCAACTCTCTATTTTTATCAAGTAAACACAATATAGTGAAGCAATGTATATCTACAGCCGGGCCTTTAAGATTGTGTTTATCAAGTTGTGAGTGTCATTTTACAATTTTTCAAAAGGCAAAGCAGAGAGCTTAATGATGACTAATGAAGAATCGGGTTTTTAAGAATAATAAGTTCATGAAATCACTCTTCTTATTTAACAGTCATGAATGTGTATTTTATCAAGCCAAAAAGGGAGTTCACCAGTCGCTAGTTCTGACTGATACATGGTAACAGAAATATTACAATGAAAAAGCATCAATCATCGAAAAGTAGACACAATGATATATTGGTTAGAAGACCAAGAAGCCTTGAAGAACTCCCAAGTCTTTCAAATGCAGAGTTCTTTATTTGGAATAAACAAGGTGAGGACACAGTTTTGAAATAACAAACAAATACTAGTTGACGGGTTTTAACAGTGAACCTGAGTTCTGTAAGAATACAACATGCTCAGTTGCGACATTGTGAAAATTGCAGATTTTAGGAAAAAATGGAAAGAAATGTGCTCATTCTTCTAAAACTCACGTGCACTGTAGGAGAACATTGGTTATGAGATTGTCATCACAAGGTCAACTTGGAGCTCGTGGCTTAACTCAAAAATGGAGAGTAATACATCAAAGCAAAGTTTTTTTTAAAACAAATTGATGCAAGAAATAATGCCAGATCAGTGCATGATGAACAACTAACTATGTTAAAGATAAACTCAAATAACGGTGACAACATAGAGCAGTTTCAGTTACATTATACAAACAGTGAGTTAAAGATATGATACAAGCTCGAGTTTGTGCATGGAGATGAACTCAAGATTCAGAATAGACATGAAAACTTACCAGTCATGACCTTTCTGCCGAGAAAATAAACAACCAAATAACAGTCGACTTGAAGTAGCAGTGAGCTTGAGTTCAGAAGTGGGATTCGTTCACAGTCAACATGTTGAGCTTCTTCATCAGAAGTTTTCGAAGACTTTCCTATAAGTTAGGTTTTTTTTTTCCCTAGAATTTCTCTGTGAAGAATGAGTGAAGCACAACTATCAATACCAAAATGCGCATAAAAAAGTTTGGAGTCCATGAGATAGGTGGTATTCAATGCCATTAATGCACATGCCTGATCCCTACAGAGTCTTGAAAATCGCACAATGCCACCTCACACTTTCATCTCTTTGTTTTTTAATTGTATTGCAAGTGGATTGAACAGTCATGTCAACTTTCTCCACTTTGCACATTTTACACTTAGAGTCTTTTTATCTAAGTTAGGAGTTGAAAATTGGATTATTTGATATTAGATTTTATCTAATATTTAAGTAAATATTAAATATTGGTTATGATTTGTAAAAGGATTAAGTCCTTATTATAAGCCAGTATTTAGGGGTACTTAGACTCAAGCTTTCATAGGCTTAGTTATAGGCTGTATTTGTGGCATAATGTTAGGGCCAAATGGGAATTTAGATTTTCAGATTTGAAGCTTAGGCAGGCTATAAAATTAATTTTTGATGATCGATTACTGGTTGTAGATTTTGGAGAGAGGGCATATAGTGAACTCATTGTTCATAGGTGCTTGGAAGGCCATTTTAATAATCATTTTTGTCAGATTTTGGAGGGAATGAACCAGAGATTTTGATTCATATTTGTGAAGTTGTTTTGATATTGGATCCTGTTTTCATCTTTTCTAACAAGTGTTAAATTATTTCTTATCCAAAGGAAGTGAGTACATTTCTATTCCTTCTCAAGATAATCAATTGCTTCAAGACCTTGTATGAGAAATGTATGTTTGTTGGCCATTCAAGCTATTCGTGGTAAGACCCTAATAGTAAGTTTTGTTAAACTATATGTTGAGCAGAGATTCAGAGTGTTGAGATCTTCATTTATGAGTTAGGATTGAGGTTTCATCTTTTCTGCAAGGTTTGAAATATTTCTTGGTGTATCACCCTAATCTAATTTAAGTTATAAGTTTTCTTTTGCCTTTTCCCAACAAATTGCAGATCAGGAAAGTGATATTCCATATTTTATAGGAACCGACCTAGAATCCGAAGATTCCTCTTCATTCATAGTCTACCCACAGCTAGGAGAGGTTTCCATTGTCAGGATAGAATTGTTGTGTTGCCCTAATGCCTAAGTTAGGGTAACAATTCTAAGCCTGAACAATTTTTGCCACGCCCGGTGGGACACGTTCTTTAACGAACGGGTCAAATTGCATTATATTACTTGCTAGTTCTGGTGTGCAATCAACAAGTTTCAGACCAAAAAAGAGGTCATATTTTGCATATCTGATGTTCCATGGAGGAAGAAGAGCTAGTTGCAAAGATCATGAGTTATTTTCCATCATTTCAATTGAATTCTATTCAAGGGAATCATTTTTAGCTCTATCAAGGTTAGCAATTCCAATATGATTTTCATTTTTCTGCAAATAATAATGATATACAGAATGGAGATATTGCAAGTATGTTGTAGAATATGTGTATGCAGATTGAAGATATTAAAAGACAACAAGAATATGAGTTTCAGCAAGAGTTGAACAGACAGCTAGAAGAGCATGCTCATCAGGCCTAGATGCAACAACAAGAAGCATTGGCTCAATAGGATCAAGCTTATCAGAGGTATCTAACTGAGCAATACAAAAGGAATGAAGCCAAGCTTGCAGGCGGGTTGGAAGCTTAGAAAGATGCTTATGAAAAGAAGCTTCAACAAGGACAAGAGCTCTTAATCGCCATGTCTAATAAAGGCGTTGAATTTAAGTCAGAAAAGAAAAGGAGTTAAAAGCTTATCAAGAGTTTCAAGAGAAATTTCAAGAAGAGGTGCAAAGAGATTTAAGAGCTCATGAAGAATTTCATAAAAAGGAGTTTTGGGATCAACAAGAGAAGACAAAGATCTTGGCTTCTGCAGCTATGAAGTACAAAGAAGCTTATCAGTTGCAGATTGAAAAGTGTCTTTAGCTAGAACAAGAGAAGGAGACCATTCAACAAGAGGTTGTTGATAGTCTAAAGAAGGTTCTTTCTGAACATGATGAGACAATAAAGAAGATTTCAACAAAACAAGATTATTGTGCTGACAAGAATATACTTCTCCTACGAAAGAATAATGAAGTTGAAGAAGAAGATTTATTTTGGGATGAGATGGAGCAATTCTTCTTGCATCTTGATGACAAGCCTGCACTCCCAGAAAACATCGGCAAGCTACAGGAGGAGATTATTCCTAGCCAACATGATGAGCAGATCTATCAAACTAATGAAGTTATCAAAGAGAGCTTTAAGTTTATTATCAGACAACGCTGTGCTATCAAACATTTGGCCAAGATGGGGGCTAGTAAAGAAGTACAAGTTGTACCAGCACCTCTGCATGAAGTTCTGCCAAAAGAAGCTGAGAAGGAATGGAATCAACTTGTTTTTCCATTTGATCAAGTAAGTACAGTCCTGTTGTTGGTTGCTGATTCTCTTCAGAATGATGGTGATTGTAATCAACTTGATCAAGTAAGTAAACTTCATATCTATCATATCCTTGTCAAGTAAATGATCACGTATATCTCCTATTTTCATTTTATGATAGCTTTCCAAAAGGATGTGGATTATTGTAAGCTGAGAAGGATGGGAAGTTATTTTTCACAATTAGTGAATGGTTTTGTTTAGCCAGACTTCAAGTTGGTTAAACTAGGTTAGGTTTAGGTTTTCATTTCAATAAGTGCAGTCCAGCACTAGGTTTTAAGTTGTACGAGTCTGAGTCTAGGTAGATGCATTTTCATTTCAGTAAGGTTGCATTCATGCATGTTCTGGTTATCTGACTACATTGCCCAATGGTAAGGTCTGAGTTCATGTCTAGCAGGCAGACATCCAACAGAAGTCGCTAAAAATGTTACCCTATTTTTCATCACGTAAAATAATAGACAAATAGTAAGGGTGCATTTAGGTTCTTTCATTCAACAGTGCTTTTTAGGTTATGTGAATCATCATTTTTTTATTGCATTCAAATTAGATTTTTCATTTTGTACTCTAAGTATTGATCAAATGTTAAAACTTTCAAATTCATAATTGATCATTACATTGTGCATTCATATTGAATGTAATTTACAAAAAGCTCTTTTCATACTTTACATTTCTTATCAATAAATAGAGTACAAGTACATAATAGAAAGAAGAGATAGGGGTATGAATAAGTCCTCTGCATTACCTTGAAGCTGTCTGCATATCTAGAGCTGGTTGTCGTGTTTGGTCCTAGTCCTCTGATCTTCATCTTGAGTCTGTATTTGTCTGGGTCTTATGTTTTTAGGGGTTGTCTTGCATCATCGTTAGAAGAGTTTGTTAGATCCAACTAGATCTAAGCAATGCAAAAAGAACGAGAACATCGTACAATATCAATTCTTTCATAGCTGCATATATTTATGATATTCAATGCAATAGAAAAATGAGCATGCACACAGAGTGAAAAGCAATGTTAAGGACAGTTAAGCAGCATTATGTTAGTGAGCACACCAGTGGTATGATGGATGCCCAAAATTGACCACTAGGTCATGTTCACTAACATAATGCAATAATTTTGATATTTTAAGCTTAACAGAGAAATGCATTGTTCAAAATAGACTGGTATTTGTCATAGTCAAGATATTATAAAGGACGTAGTATGCTGTAAAAAGTTGTTCATATGCTGAAAAGAAATTGGTACATGCTTATGGTAGCTTGTTTATGGGTGTCACGAGCCCGTGCTCGAACCTTGTGGACAAGTTTCATTTGCTGGAAATTTCATCAAATTCAAGTCTTGTTATATCTGGATTATTGATCCACAACAGAAAATTAAATAGTTTTCTATCATGCATCTTGGTTGATGTTTACTGTCAAAGCATTTAAATGATACATTTGGACCCGGTAGCAATAGTATATGAAGGCAGCTCTCTATTTTTATCAAGTAAACACAATATAGTGAAGCAATGTATATCTATAGTCGAACCTTTAAGATTGTGTTTATCAAGTTGTGAGTGTCATTTTACAAAATTTCAAAAGGCAAAGCAGAGAGCTTAATGATGACTAATGAAGAATTGGGTTTTTAAAAATAATAAGTTCATGAAATCACTCTTCTTATTTAACAGTCACGACTGTGTATTTTATCAAGCAAAAAAGGGAGTTCACCAGTCGCTAGTTCTGACTGATACATGGGAACATAAATATTACAATGACAAAGCATCAGTCATCGAAAAGTAGACACAGTGATATACTGGTTAGAAGACCAAGAAGCCTTGAAGAACTCCCATGTCTTTCAAATGCCAAGTTATTTATTTGGAATAAGCAAGGTGAGCACACAGTTTTGAAATAACAAACAAACACCACTTGACAGGTTTTAACAATGAACCCGAGTTCTATAATAATACAACATGCTCAATTGCGACATTGTCAAAATTGCAAATTTTAAGGAAAAAATGGAAAGAAATGTGCTCATTCTTCTAAAACTCGCGTGCATTGTAGGAGAACATTGGTTATGAGACTATCATCATAGGGTCAACTTGGAGCTCACGGCTTAACTCACAAATGGAGAGTAATACATCAAAGTGGAGTTTTTAAAAAAAAAACTGATGCAAGAAATAATGCTAGATCAGTGCATGATGAACAACTGACTATGTTAAAGATAAATTCAAATAATGGTGATAGCATAGAGCAGTTTCAGTTACATTATACAAACAGTGAGTTAAAGATATGATACAAGCTCGAGTTTGTGCATGGAGATGAACTCAAGTTTCAAAATAGACATGAAAAATTACCAATCATGACCTTTCTACTGAGAAAATAAACAACCAAATAACAGTCGACTTGGAGTAGCAGTGAGCTAGAGTTCAGCAGTGGGATTCGTTCATAGTCAACATGCCAAACTTCTTCATCAGAAGTTTTTGAAGACTTTCCTATAAGTTAGGGTTTTCTTTTCCCTAGAATTTCTCTGTGAAGAATGAGTGAAGCACAACTGTCGATACCAAAATCAGCATAAAAAATTTTGGAGTCTGGGAGATAGGTGGTATTCAATGCCATCAATGCACATGCCTGATCTCTACAGAGTCTTGAAAACAACACAATGCCAACTCACACTTTCATCTCTTTGTTTTTGAATTGTATTGCAAGTGGATTGAACAGTCATGTCAACTTTCTCCACTTTGCACATTTTACACTTGGAGTCTTTTTATCTAAGTTAGGAGATGAAAATTGGATTATTTGATATTAGATTTTATCTAATATTTAAGTAAATATTAAATATTGGTTATGAATTGTAAAAGGATTAAGTCGTTATTATAAGCCAGTATTTAGGGGTACTTAGACTCGAGCTTTCATAGGCTTAGTTATAGGCTGTATTTGTGGCATAATTTTAGGGCCAAATGGGAATTTAGATTTTCGGATTTGAAGCTTAGGTAGGCTATAAAATTAATTTTTTATGCTTGATTACAAGTTGCAGATTTTAGAGAGAGGGCATATAGTGAACTCATTGTTCATAGGTGCTTGGAAGGCCATTTTTGTAATCATTTTTATCATATTTTGGAGGGAATGAACCAGAGATTTTGATTCATATTTGTGAAGTTGTTTTGATATTGGATCCTGTTTTCAACTTTTCTAACAAGTGTTAAATTATTTCTTATCCAAAGGAAGTGAGTACATTTATGTTCCTTCTCACGATAATCAATTGCTTCAAGACCTTGTATGAGAAATGTATGTTTGTTGGCCATTCAAGCTATTCATGGTAAGACCCCGATAGTAAGTTTTGTTAAACTATATGTTGAGCAGAGATTAAAAGTGTTGAGATCTTCATTTATGAGTTAGGATTGAGGTTTCATCTTTTCTACAAGGTTTGAACTATTTCTTGGTGTATCACCCTAATCTAGTTTAAGTTATAAGTTTTCTTTTCCCTTTTCCCAACAAATTGCAGATCAGGAAAGTGATATTCCATATTTTATAGGAACCGACCTAGAATTCGAAGATTCCACTTCATTCATAGTCTACCCACAGCTAGGAGAGGTTTCCATTGTTAGGATAGAATTGTTGTGTTGCCTAATGCCTAAGTTAGGGTAATAATTCTAAGCCTGAATAGTTTTTGGCATGCCCAGTGGGACACGTTCTTTAATGAATGTCTCAAATTGCATTGTATTACTTGCTGGTTCTAGTGTGCAATCAACAAGTTTCAAACTTGAAAGAGGTCATATTTCACATATATAATGTTCCATGGAGGAAGAAGAGCTTGTTGCAAAGATCATGAGCTGGTTTCCATCATTTCAATTGAATTTTGTTCAAGAGAATCATTTTCAGCTCTATCAAGGTCAGCAATTCCAATATGATTTTCATTGTTCTGCAACTAATAATGAGATATAGAATGGAGATACTACAAGTATGTGGCAGAATATGCATATGCAGATTGAAGATATTAAAAGACAACAAGAATCTAAGTTTCAGCAAGAGTTGAACAAACAGCTAGAAGAGCATGCTCATCAGGCCCATATGCAATAGCAAGAAGCATTGGCTCAACAAGATCAAGCTTATCAGAGGTATCTAGCTGAGCAATACAAAAGGAATGAAGCCAAGCTTGCAGGCGGTTTGGAAGCTTAGAAAGATGCTTATGAAAAGAAGCTTCAACAAGGACAAGAGCTCTTAATCACCATGTCTAATAAAGGCATTGAATTTAAGTTAGAAAAAGAAAAGGAGTTAAAAGCTTATCAAGAGTTTCAAGAGAAATTTCAAGAAGAGGCGCAAAGAGATTTAAGAGCTCATGAGGAATTTCATGAAAAGGAGTTTCGGGATCAGCACAAGAAGACAAAGATCTTGGCTTCTGTAGCTATGAAGTACAAAGAAGCTTATCAGTTGCAGATTGAAAAGTGTCTTCAGCTAGAACAAGAGGAGACCATTCAACAAGAGGTTGTTGATAGTCTAAAGAAGGTTCTTTCTGAACATGATGAGACAATAAAGAAGATTTCATCAAAACAAGATTATTGTGCTGACAAGAATATACTTCTCCTACAAAAGAATAAGGAAGTTGAAGAAGATTTATTTTGGGATGAGATGGAGCAGTTTTGCTTGCATCTTGATGACAAGCACACACTCCTAGAAAACACTGGCAAGCTACAGGAGGAGATTATTCCCAACCAACATGATGAGCAGATCTATCAAACTACTAAAGTTATCAAAGAGAGCTGTAAGTTTATTATCAGACAAGGCTGTCCTATCAGACATTTGGCCAAGATGGGGGCTAGTAAAGAAGTATAAGTTGTACCAGCACCTCTATATGAAGTTATACCAAAAGAAGCTAAGAAGGAATGGAATCAACTTGCTATTCCATTTGATCAAGTAAGTACAGTCATGTTGCTTGTTGTTGATTCTCTTCAGAATGATGCTATTGTAATTAGCTTGATCAAGTAAGTAAACTTCATATCTATCAGATCCTTTTCAAGCAAATGATCACGCATATCTCCTATTTTTATTTTATGATAGCTTTCCAAAAGCATGTGGATTATTGTAAGCTGAGAAGGATGGGAAGTTATTTTTCACAATTAGTGAATGGTTTTTTTTAGCTAGGCTTCAAGTTGGTTAAACTAGGTTAGGTTTAGGTTTTCATTTCAATAAGTGCAGTCCAGCACTAGGTTTTAAGTTGTACGAGTCTGAGTCTAGGTAGATGCATTTTCATTTCAATAAGGTTGCATTCATGCATGTTCTAGTTATCTGACTCCATTGCCCAGTGGTAAGGTCTGAGTTTGTGTCTAGGAGGCAGACATCTAGCAGAAATTTCCAAAAATGTTACCCTATTTTTCATCATGCAAAATAATAGACAAATAGTAAGGGTGCATTTAGGTTCTTTCATTCAACAATGCTTTTTAGGTTATGTGAATCATCATTTTGTTATTGCATTCAAATCAGATTTTTCATTTTGTACTCTAAGTATTGAACAAATGTTAAAACTTTCAAATTCATAATTGATCATTACATTGTGCATTCATACTGAATGTAATTTACAAAAAGCTCTTTTCATACTTCACATTTCTTATCAATAAATAGAGTACAAGTACATAATAGAAAGAAGAGATAGGGGTATTAATAAGTCCTCTACATTGCCTTGAAGTTGTCGGCATATCTGGAGCTGGTTGTCGTGTCTGGTCCTAGTCCTCCGGTCTTCATCTTGAGTCTGTATCTGTCTGGGTCTTATGTTTTTAGGGATTGTCCTGCATCATCGTTAGAAGAGTTTGTTAGATCCAACTAGATCTAAGCAATGCAAAAAGAATGAGAACATCATACAATATCATTTCTTTCATAGCTGCATATATTTCTGATATTCAATGCAATAGAAAAATGAGCATGCACACAGAGTGAAAAGCAGTGTTAAAGATAGTTGTGGAACATTATGTTAGTGAGCACACCAGTGGTATGATAGATGCCCAAAATTGACCACTGGGTCATGTTCACTAACATAATGCAATAATTTTGATATTTTAAGCTTAACAGAGAAATGCATTGTTCAAAATAGACTGGTATTTGTCACAGTCAAGATATTATAAAGGACGTAGTATGCTGTAATAAGTTGTTCATATGCTGAAAAGAAATTGGTACATGGTTACGGTAGCTTGTTTATGGGTGTCACGACCCTGTGCTCAAACCCTGTGGACAAGTTTCATTTGCTGGAAATTTCATCAAATTCAAGTCTTGTTATATTTGGATTATTTATCCACAATAGAAAATCAAATAGTTTTCTATCATGCATCTTGGTTGATGTTTACTGTCAAAGCATTTAAATGATACATTTGGACCCAGTAGCAATAGTATATGAAGGTAGCTCTCTATTTTTATCAAGTAAACACAATATAGTGAAGCAATGCATATCTACAGCCGAGCCTTTAAGATTGTGTTTATCAAGTTGTGAGTTTCATTTTACAAATTTTCAAAAGGCAAAGCAAAGAGCTTAATGATGACCAATGAAGAATTGAGTTTTTAAAAATAATAAGTTCATGAAATCACTCTTCTTATTTAACAGTCACGGCTATGTATTTTATCAAGCCGAAAAGGGAGTTCACCAGTTGCTAGTTCTGATTGATACATGGGAACATAAATATTACAATGACAAAGCATCAGTCATCGAAAAGTAGACATGGTGATATATTGGTTAGAAGACCAAGAAGCCTTGAAGAACTCCCAAGTCTTTCAAATGTCGAGTTCTTTATTTGGAATAAGCAAGGTGAGGACACAGTTTTGAAATAACAAACAAATACCAGTTGACAGGTTTTAACAATGAACCCTAGTTCTATAAGAATACAACATGCTCAGTTGCGACATTGTCAAAATTGCATATTTTAAGGAAAAAATGGAAAGAAATGTGCTCATTCTTCTAAAACTCATGTGCACTGTAGGAGAACATTGGTTATGAGACTGTGATCACAGGGTCAACTTGGAGCTCGCGGCTTAACTCACAGATGGAGAGTAATACATCAAAGTGGAGTTTTAAAAAAAAAAACTGATGCAAGAAATAATGCCAGATCAGTGCATGATGAGCAACTGACTATGTTAAAGATAAATTTAAATAATGGTGACATCATAGAGCAATTTCAGTTACATTATACAAACAGTGAGTTAAAGATATGATACAAGCTCGAGTTTGTGCATGGAGATGAACTCAAGTTTCAAAATAGACATGAAAACTTACCAGTCATGACCTTTCTGCCGAGAAAATAAACAACCAAATAACAGTCGACTTGGAGTAGCAGTGAGCTTGAGTTTAGAAGTGGGATTCATTCACAGTCAACATGCCGAGCTTCTTCATCATAAGTTTTTGAAGACTTTCCTGCAACTTAGGGTTTTTTTTTCCCTAGAATTTCTCTGTGAAGAATAAGTGAAGCACAACTATCGATACCAAAATGAGCATAACAAAGTTTGGTGTCCATGAGATAGGTGGTATTCAGTGCCATCAATGCACATGCCTGATCCCTAGAGAGTCTTGAAAACCGCACAATGCCACCTCACACTTTCATCTCTTTATTTTTGAATTGTATTGCAAGTGGATTGAACAGTCATGTCAACTTTCTCCACTTTGCACATTTTACACTTAGAGTCTTTTTATCTAAGTTAGGAGTTGAAAATTAGATTATTTGATATTAGATTTTATCTAATATTTAAGTAAATATTAAATATTGGTTATGAATTGTAAAAGGATTAAGTCCTTATTATAAGCGAGTATTTAGGGGTACTTAGACTCAAGCTTTCATAGGCTTAGTTATAGGCTGTATTTGTGGCATAATTTTAGGGCCAAATGGGAATTTAGATTTTCGGATTTGAAGCTTATGTAGGCTATAAAATTAATTTTTGATGATCAATTACAGGTTGCAGATTTTAGAGAGAGGGCATATAGTGAACTCATTGTTCCTAGGTGCTTGGAAGGCCATTTTTGTAATCATTTTTGTCATATTTTGGAGGAATGAACTAGAGATTTTGATTCATATTTGTGAAGTTGTTTTGATATTGGATCCTGTTTTCATCTTTTCTAACAAGTGTTAAATTATTTCTTATCCAAAGGAAGTGAGTACATTTATGTTCCTTCTCAAGATAATCAATTGCTTCAAGACCTTTTATGAGAAATGTATGTTTGTTGGCCATTCAATCTATTCATGGAAAGACCTTGATAGTAAGTTTTGTTAACCTATATGTTGAGTAGAAATTTAGAGTGTTGAGATCTTCATTCATGAGTTAGGATTGAGGTTTCATCTTTTCTGCAAGGTTTGAAATATTTCTTGGTGTATCACCCTAATCTAGTTTAAGTTATAAGTTTTCTTTTCCCTTTTTCCAACAAATTGCAGATCAGGAAAGTGATATTCCATATTTTATAGGAACTAGCCTAGAATCCAGAGATTCCTCTTCATTCATAGTCTACCCACAGCTAGGAGAGGTTTCCATTGTCAGGATATAATTGTTGTGTTGCCTTTATGCCTGAGTTAGGGTAACAATTCTAAGCTTGAACACCTACAAAAGAGTAAACCCTCTTTTCTAATCCTCATTATCGCAATGGAGTTTAATTCCTACCCAAAGTTTGACTTAGGAAAGCCCTTATGTAGCCAACACTTTCCCTTTTTTCATTGAAATTTTAGGAGAATGATCTACAAAGCATCATGATTTAGAATCTAAACATTAAAGTTGATTAGGGAACCTCTGGTCTAGGGGGCCTCACTCCATAGACCAACACTTTCAAGCCTATATTTCAATGATAAGTTCCTTTATGCATCCTATTTCCAAACATGAACTTAGATTTTGTAGTACAATTTTGTATCTTTTTATTTACATTTATTTTTGTCAATTTTCTACCACTTTACCTATTTATTGCATCATTTATTGTCTTTATCATATCCAATGTTATCAATCTTCAAAAGGAGAACAATCAAACACAATACCTATATCTCCTAAGAGATTAAAGTTGAGCCTAATTGATTGTTCACCAATGAAAATCACAAGGAAGTGGAAATGATTCCTAGTTTGCATTTTTATACTATTGAACAAAAATCCCACAATTTCAAGTACAAGCTTTTAAAATCAATTTTATTTCTATGAGAAAAATCTATGGTATCTGACACACATTAATATAGACTTCATAAAAAATGTAGAAGAATTACATTATAAATCCATGAAAACCAACTCAAGCATAGGAAAACCAAAGGATCAATTTAGCAGATAACCATAAAAAAGGTAATTTGTAAAACATCAAATGAGCCCATAAAGAGATCAATTAAATAACATGCTCATAGCAATAAAAGAATGTAAGCATCAAGAGAAATAAACCTAGTGGATGAAGGCTAATCTTAGTCATGTTTATAATACCTCACCCCCATATAGAAAGTCACGACATTCCTTAATATCTACCAACCAATGTAAGCAATGTTATCTTAACTATTGGAGTTAATGTTGGTAGTGTGCCAGCATTCCTCCCTGGACTCATGACAGGGCTTAACTGCCTCCTGTGGATTCTATAAGTCTAGTGTTTTTATCAAGAATTGATAGGTCAATCTTTTGGTGCAACGAAAATCGCTACTCGTAACAAGTGGTATCAGAGCTTGGTCATAGGTTTGAATCTATGCATGCCACGACAAGTGATATTGGGAGGGGGATTGTTAGCAGTGCATCAATATCCCTAGCGGGATTTGTGACATGGCTTAACTGCCTCTTATGTATTCTATAAGTCTAGTGGTTGTATTGAGAATTGATAAGTCAATCTTTTGGCACAACGACAACCACTAATTGTAACATTTAATCCCTCAACCTCACAACTCCTAAAGATCTCCTGCAATAAAATACTTGTCACATAGAGAGATAGGCACTGGAAGCTAAAATCTTGATGTCAAAACCCGTGATTCAAAATTTTGTGCCACAGATGATGTACAAAATTGATCTATCCTACATGGTGTGCTGTGATGCTGAGTAGTGTGGATTTTGTCCTTGTTTTGGATATGGAAACACTTCTTTTTGGGACATCTATGGAAGATGGTTAGTGCAAAATAATGAAGATTAAATGTTTGATATTGGCTATTGTTATATAGATAGAACATCTTTTTGGATATGGGTACGATGATGAGTGTGTGTGTGTGTGTGTGTGCGAATAGAGAAAGGAGTGTGAAGGATTATGAATTAATATGAAAAGGAATCGAGAAGCAAGTGATAGAAAGAAGAAAATCAGTATTGCAAAGGTTGTGGGAAGATGTTATGGAGGTTGGTAGAAGATTCCTAACCGGATTTGTTGCAGATAGTTATTGTACTCTTAATTGGAACTGACTTCATGCATATATAGATGCAACTCTATTAGTTCATTTTTTGTTAGTAAGACTATTTTTGTAATCAATTATTTTTGTATTAATAACCGATAGAGAGCCTACATACAATGAGCCACCCTTTGTAAAAATCACCTTAACTGGTGTTTCATATTTGAGAATTATCTTTCTCTGTGGTTTTTCCTATCTTGGGTTTTCCACATAAATTCTAGTGTTCATGGTGTTTTAATATGCTTCCATATTCATATAGGTTTATCTATCTAATTTATTTAAGATTTATACTGTTCAATTAATGTTAATAAAAATTATTTTAGAATAACCAATTCACCCCCCCTAGTTATTCTGAATTGTTCAACAATTGGTATCAGAACTTGGTCCCTTGCAAATAGAGCTTAACTGATTGAGATAGATCTTGGTAGTTTGAATAGATAAGCGATCATTACTTTGATGAAGGACAAAAGACAATGTTAGATGATATGGAAAGCATGAAATCTAAAAATGAAGAAATAAAAGAAAACGTCAAGGAGGAATGCTTGTATCTCCAAGCTAAGGGAACAAATCTATAAATAGCAAGACACAAAGAGGTCAGCTAGAAATTAAAGGAATCAAAATAAAATTTTGTGAATTTGAAGCTATGATTGGATGAGTGAAAGAAGATAGAAGAAGATCTCAAAGATAATATCAAATATAAAATGGAAGAAGACTGAAGAGAATCTCAAAGATACCATCAAATAAAAAATGGAAAAAAATGAGAAGTTAGATCAAGAGTTAAGGAAGTTGAAATCATAAGCAAGAGTATGTGAGAGTGGCATAGTTTTGGATAAACTTTTATCCTTGCAAAAAAGTCACAAGGATAAGGAATGACTATGCTTCTTTGGTGAAAGTTCAAAAAAAAATAGTAAGGGAAAAGATAAAGTAATTGAAGATGAACCATAATCAAAAGTAATAAGAAAGGTTTGGAAATATGGAACACCCACAAAAAGACCTCTGGTTAGGAAACCAAATGCTCAAAGGTACTTATCATTTAATAGTCATTGTTTTCTATGCAAAAATTTCACACATAAGGCTATAGAATGTAGAAGCAAGAAGTAACAGAGTATTCTATGCTTTAACTATCACAAGTTTGGTGACAAAGCAAGTCATTGTAGAAATCAATTGCCTAATTTGGCTAGAATGAATGGAATGAACAATCTCTTTCATGGTCATTTCTATTTATGTTATGGTTATGGGCACAAAGATAATTAGTGCATATCTGGGGTTCACTCAGTTAAATTAGGACAAAGAAATATCATATGTTACAAATGCAGTCAATTTGAACATTATGCTAACACATGCATATATGTAGTTGCTCTAGAAAAGTCTAGAAATGAAAACAAAGATACAAAATTAGATGAGTATAAGAAGACAATCATGGTATGGAAGAAAAAGGAAACATGTGAAGAGAACATAGCCATGACATCTGATCTCAGTGCAAGTAATTCTAGAAACTGAGCCAACTGTGTTAGCTTAGGGGGAGTTTTGTAATGCATATCCTATCTGTTCCCCCTCTTTGAAGTAATGTTGATATGTCTTCGACATGATTAAGTTTGATCCGGTTGGTGATGTATGATAAGTTTGATCTAGTTGATTGGAATGTGAAGTGCAATTGTTGGCATCATCGATACATGTTTTTGGTCAAAAAATCATTATAATAAATTAAGGATAAAAAGGCGGAGTGTCAAATCATATCATAGTTTGTAAAGAAGGAAACAAAGTGTTGCAGGGAAATAGAGTGAAGAAGCTAAAGATAAGTGAGATCATGGAATCCATGTTGGTTGTTAGTGAATCCAGCAATAATATTTTGCAGAAGTTGAAACAAGTCAAGTTGGACAAATTTGATCATTGAGAGATAAAAGAAATGGAACTAGGGTTGAAGGCTAATGAATTGGAGAACATAAGAGCCTTGGGAATGGATCTATCAGGATAATTCCCCTAGTTTGATGATAAAGAGTATATCTTGTTCTTGTTGAGTCAATTTAAGGATGGCAACATCATTGTGGGAAAACCTTATCCGATCACTAAGGAAGCCATTACAACTATTATTGGTTTGTGTAGTGTTGGTGACCTCCCTAGGAAGATAACAATGAAATATAGAGAAGTTGAGGAACTTACTAGTATTGACAAAGACCCCCAAGCTTTACTAATAGACACCATTGTTGATGTCATAGTAAGGTATGTTTTTTATGATATCTCTTCCAAAATCTATTTCTGAATCATGAAGGTTCTACTTCGACTATTGCAGTGTATCTTGCCCATAAGGTTGTGAAGGAAAATTAACAGTTTAATTTGTGTGGTATGATAATGGAGAATCTAATTAAGAATATCAAAATATATTTGGTTGAGGGTTATTCCTTCTAGTTTGGGTCTCTTCTTATGTGTTTAGTATTCTACTTTCTGAATTCATTATCGTCAAGAGAAAATGTTAAGTGGAAATTTGGCATCCCTGTTAGAAAGCAAATTTACAAATATTTTAAGTATATGAAAGATAAACCAAATGCATGCAAAGATTATTTATCTTCATTGCAGATGGATTTGTGCTTTGGTTTTGCATTATTTGGTGCTATGCATGTTGGTTATGTTGAGGAGGGTTCCTCCTTCGATAAGAAGGAATTAGAGGTTTTCATTAGTGGTTCCCCTCAAGACCCTAAAAGGAGGAAGACTAGTACAAACACTGGAAAATATGTCATCATTGAAAGCTTAGAGGAGAAGGAAGAAGAATCTTTGTATGGATATTACTCTCTCAATCTAGATGAAATTTAGTCTATGTTGGTTGAGGGTGATATGAAGAAGATTGGTAAAATGTGATATGCCTACTCTTCGGTCAGTAGGCCTAGAATTAAAGATGCTTTAGTTGGTTATTTTCTCAAAATGGATATTATTGTTTATGTTGTTTTTGACTCATTACCAGATGATATGGTAGAAGTTGTTGAAGAAAGGTTGTTGTAGGAAGGAGCTAAAGGACATAAGATCAAAACTATGATTGAGAAAAGATATGTCAATTCCAAACAAAATTTGTCCAAACACATTGGTGAGGCAAAATAGTGCATTAAGGAAATGTCTAACATCTACTCATATTGTCCCTAGTGGTCTGTTGTTGTTGATAATTTTAGGAGAAAAATTGAAGCTATTGAATCCAAGCTGAATGATATTGGGAATAATTTTGACTTTTTAAAAGATAAAGATGGAAAAAAAAGAATGAAAGTTGGTCTTTTTCAAGATGAGTTGTTGTCTACTTAGAGAAAGAGGGAAGATTTGGTTAGAACTTTCTAGTTGGTCAAAGAAATTGTTGAGTTTCGATAGATCATCTCTCTGGGATTCTTTCTGATGCAGAGAATTGTGAACAATAGTGCTTGTCTCCAAACTAGTCATCTTCATTTGATCTTCTCATTCTGGAAGATAGTATATGTGCTAGAATGGTTTTTGTAGTGCAAGCTTGGAAGAGGATTCTTCTAGTTGTGAAAGAAAGATGCAAGAATTATTTTTGTGAAGAGTGTCATTTCTACTTGATTTTTTGAATGTTCTTATTTGGCCCTTTGCCTTTGATGGAAAAAAGGGGAGAAAATGAAGAGAAAAACAAAAAGAGGAATTATTTGTCTAAGGGGGAGTTCTTGGAATTTTTGGAGTTTCTATTATTTTTGTTGTTTTTCCATCAATGGTAAAGGGGGAGATTGTTGAGAAGTTGTTGAGAATATTTGACATGGTTGTCATTAATGCCAAACCATGTGATCTAGAATAGTGTGCTCTGGATGATGTACACCATTGATGTATCCTATACAGTGTGCTATGATGCTGATTAGTGTGAATTTTATCCTTGTTTCAGATATGGTAGTACTTCTTTTTGGGACATTTATGGAAGACAATGTAGAATAATGAAGATTAAATATTGGATATTGGTTGTTGTGTTAAAAAGATTGTTCCATGTATCTTTGATATTCAAAAAATCATGTAGTTTGTTACAAGTTTTTGATATGTCACTTCCATTTTGGTTATGAACATATGCTACTAATTATGGTTCTCTGGTTGATACCAAATTTAGTGAAGATTAAGACTTGGCCTTGGTTGTGGCATTCACATCGGCTTCAGAATCTATCTCATGTAGTTCAAAGTTCTTTATTCTTCGGTAATTATGCTATGTAGCGCTATTTTCTTATGTATGACCTATTTATAGGTCCCATGATAACATAGTAACAAGATCTTTATGTGCGACCTATCCTTTGGTTTCGGTGCTAACATGCTAAGTCTTAATAAATATTTCAATATTTCTTTTTGTGTTCAAGCTAACATGTTTTTCTAGGCTCACTTACTTCTATTGCTCTACAAGTATATAGATAGAACATCTTTTTGGATTCGGTTATGATGATGATGATGATGTGTGTGCGCTAATAGAGAAAGGAGTGCAAAGGATTATGAAGTACTGTGACAAGGAATCAACAAGCAAGTGGAAAACAAGTGACATGCTTGAAGAAAATCAATATTGCTGAGGTTATGTGAAGAGGTTATTGGAGGTTGGCAGAAGATTCCTAACTGGATATGTTGTAAACAATTATTGTGCTCTTATCCAGAACTGACTTCATGCATATGTAGATGCAACTCTATTAGTTCATGTTTTTTAGTAAGACTATTCTTGTAATCAATTATTTTTGTATTGATAATCGACAGCGAACCTACTCATAGTGAGCAACCTGACATTGAGCCACCCTTTGTAAAAATCACCTTAATCGATGTTTCATATTTGAGAATTAGCTTTCTTTGTGGTTTTTCCCATCTTGGGTTTTCCACATAAACTTGGTGTTTATGGTGTTTTTATATGGTTTCATATTCATATCTATTTTATTTATTTAAATGATTTAAGATTTCTCTAGATCAATTAGTGTTAAGAAAAAATGTTTTAGAAGCACTAATTCAACCCCCCTCTCATTTATTCTAGACTGCACAACATACCTCACCACCTTTTAGCAAGTCGAGACCTTGATGAAGGGTGCTCCCCTTAATACCACAAACACATAACAGAAATAGAGAAACAACAACAATAATATGCAAGAACAGAAAATTGGCTTCTTATTATCTCCACAAATGTGGAATTACAAACTTTCAGAATTACAATATGCAAAGCCACATGGGCATCCCTTACAATATTCTGTAGGACAAAGCCTCGAATCAATACCCAGATCTACTACCCAGAACTATTCTAAACTGCCTAAGACAATAATACAGCCTTCCTTATATAGGCAATTTTCACCGCCCGAGAAGGTTCCAGAAATTTAGCCCTAAGGGCCGACCAAACTTAGAATTATTTTATTTTTCAATTTATTACATCAAAGTCGGCTCAAAATAACTTTTGAAACCCGAACAAAAATTTTGAAGGAAAATTATTTTCTGCCATTTCAGGTGACCCGACTTCCGAAGATCATAAGTCATCACCAGTTGACCCGATTGACTATTATAACCCCATTTCGAAAATGCCACGAAGCGCTCTACAGGCTTGACCGGCACAAGCGCTCGTCACCCAAATTTTTGACCTCATCCGGGGCCTCTAAAGCCTTCAAAACTGAGTTCGAAGTTTCTGTACCCTGCTGCCAATACTGAAAATCTTCAATATCTTCCAATATACACTTGATCTGGCAATGAAACTTTACTGGCAGACTTATATGACCAAAATCAACCTCCAAGAAAGAAATCAGATCATTCTGAGCACATACGAAAATTACCAAAAATAGTAACTTTCCATAAATAGCAGCTCTGCACAAAATAGCCCTTATTGAATATAAAAACAGAAATATTTTTGGGTGATGCAAGATTGCTCTTACACCCAGGATGCTCCTGCATCAGACACCCGGGGTAATTTGAGAAGTGACCCTGTCACGACTCAGGTGTGTAGAGGAAAACCAAGACGGTTAACCTCCTCCTTTGTTAGCCATGATGAATCTTCAACAGGTCGTCCTTTCCACTTGACCAGATATTCTTCATATGTCTTGTTCCTTGTGCTTCTGCCAACACGACTATCCAGTATATCTTCAATCTCCTTAGTGTCTGAACTAGTTGCTGGAATACTCCACTAAGCTGCTGTGATCTCATCTTCAACACCTCCTTCATGATACTCTGTCAGATCTGAAATGTTAAACACTGGTGAAATATTTAGCTCAATAGGCAATTCTACCTCATATGCGTTTCTTGAATCATGTTTCTTCAATATCCTGCATGGTCCAAACTTCTTCATTTTCAGCTTGTTATATGTACCAACTGGAAACCGCTCCTTCCGCAAATGAACCATGACTTCATCACCAACCTGAAATTCCTTATACCTCCTTTTCTCATCTGCCTTAGCCTTATACTGTGCGTTCATCTTGGTAATATGCTTCCTCACCTCCTCATGGATGTTCTTCAAGTGTTCTGCAAAATCCTCAGCTTCAGCACTACTTATTTCTCCTTTATCTATCTTCCTCAATTCAGATGCATTTCTTGGACTACTTCCATATACAATCTGGAATGGTGATTTACCAGTGCTCCTGTTGACAGAATTATTGTATGCAAATTCTGCCTGTGGTAAAATCAAATCCCATCCTGTTGGCTTATCTCCAACCAAACATCTCAGCAAATTTCCCAAACTTCTATTCACCACCTCTGTCTGTCCATCAGTCTGTGGATGATGTGATGAATTAAACTTCAAATCTGTCTTCAACTTCTTCCACAATGTACGCCAGAAATATCCAACAAACTTAGTGTCCCGATCTGAAACTATGGTCTTTGGCAAACCATGAAGTCTCACTACTTCTCTGAAAAACAATTCTGCTACATGAACAGCATCATTAGTCTTCTTGCAGGGAATGAAATGTGCCATCTTTGAAAATCTGTCAACCACCACAAAAATTGAATCGTGTCCCCGCTGTGTCCTCGGTAAACCAAGAACAAAGTCCATGCTAATATCCTTCCAAGGCTTCTCTGGTACAGGTAATGGCTGATACAACCCTGTATTCTGCTTCACTCCTTTCGCCATCTGACATACTCTGCAACTCTGTACAAACTTCTTCACATCTTGCTGCAATTGTGGCCAATAATAATTCTCACCAACCAAAGCAAGGGTTTTATCATGACCAAAATGTCCAGCCAATCCTCCACTATGCTTCTCCTTGATGAGATTCTCCCTCATAGAACTTTGTGGAATGCACAACTGACTCCCTCTGAATAGCATATCATCCTGGATGATGAAATCCAACCATTTCGTCCTGTCTAGAGTAACAGGTTCTGTACAAGCTTTCCAAGCTTCACCAAAATCAGGATCCTCTGGATATAAATTCTTGAGTTCCTTGAACCCAACCACTTCAATCTGCATTTCTGTCAGCAATAGTTGCCTTCTGCTAAGAGCATCTGCAACCCTATTAGACTTTCCACTCCTATGTTTCAAAACAAATGTATAACTCTGCAAAAACTCAACCCATTTCAAATGCCTCTGATTCAACTTTCCTTGACTATTCAAATATTGCAAAGCTTGATGATCAGTATACAAAACAAACTCCTTAGGAAGCAGATAATGTCTCCACTTCTTTAATGCTTGAACTATAGCATAAAATTCCTGATCATAAACAGAATATTTGCTCTTGGCATCATTTAACTTCTCACTGAAATAAGCAACAGGTTTACCTTCTTGGCTCATAACAGCTCCTATTGCAGTACCACTAGCATCACAATCTACTTGAAACACCTTATTAAAATCTGGAAGTGCTAAAATAGGTTGTTCTGTAACTTTTTGTTTCAACAATTGAAAACTCTTTTCTGCCCCATTAGTCCACTTAAACTCTTTTCTATCCCCTCTCATTGTTTCAGTCAAGGGTCCACAAATACTGCTAAAATTTCGGATAAACTTTCTGTAAAAGCTAGCCAAACCATGAAAAGATCTTACCTCAGTAGCACTCCTTAGAGTAGGCCATTCAAGGATAGCCTGTACCTTCTCTGGGTCCATTTTTAGACCTTCTACTGAGACTACAAATCCCAAATACACTAACTCTTTCTTCACAAAACTGCACTTCTTAAAATTAATCAACAATTTCTCTTCTCTCAGCTTCTCAAATACCATACGAATATGCATCATATGCTCATTCAATGTCTTACTAAAGATCAAAATATCATCTAGGTAAACAATGACAAACTTACCCAGAAATTCTTTCAAAACCTCGTTCATGAGCCGCATGAAAGTGCTCGGCGCATTGGTTAGCCCAAAAGGCATGACTAACCACTCATATAGTCCTTCCTTTGTCTTGAAGGCAGTCTTCCATTCATCTCCTTCTCTGATCCGAATCTGATGATATCCACTTTTTAGATCTATCTTTGAAAAATACACAGCTCCACTCAAACAGTCCATAATATCATCCATTCGTGGCAATGGAAACCTATACTTGATTGTGATCTTGTTTATTGCCCTAGAATCTGTACACATCCTCCACTCTCCATTCTTCTTTGGTGCTAATACCGCAGGTACAGCACAGGGACTCAGACTCTCTCGAATCAATCCTTTCTGTAACAACTCATGTACTTGTCTGTTCAACTCCTCACTTTCTGCAGGTGTCATTCTGTGCGCTGCCTTATTTGGTAAACTCGCTCCTGGGATCAAGTCCATCTGATGATTGATCTTCCTGACTGGTGGTAATCCATCAGGCACGTTATCGGATACAATATCCTGAAACTCATTCAACAAATCTGCAACTTCTACAGGAACATCTTCTACTTCCTCTTTACCAGCTTTTGGAATTAAAGCAAAACATACATGCTCATGCCTCATACCATCTAGGAATTTCCTTCCATCAACAAATGTTATTCTTGCATTACCACATACCTTTTCTTCGGTCTCCTTCAATGGCTTCAGCTTATGTCGCACTCCATCCTTGGTCAAGGAATAGGTATTCGCACGACCATCGTGTACAGCACATCTGTCAAACTGCCACGGTCTACCCAATAACATATGAAATGCATCCATAGAGATGATATCACATAGTACCTCATCTTGGTACCCGCCGATCTTGAACTTCACTAGGCATTGTTCATTGACCATGACCTTGTGGTCATCCTGTACCTAGGCAATCCGATATGGATGTGGGTGTTTCTGTCTCTTGAGTTTCAACTTTGTCACCATCTCTTCTGACACCAAATTGTCAGTGCTTCCACTATCAATAATCACATCACAACATTTACCTTCACACTTGCACCTGGTGCGAAACAGGCTCCTCCTTTGCTCAGGTTCATTCTCACCACTCAACAGGACTCTTCTGTTAATCAACGTTTCTCCTCTTTCAGCATCTTCAGAATTTGATGATCTGGCATCTTCATCTACATGTGCAACTCTGGCCTGGCCTTCATTTCTCCTGTCTGTTCTGCCTTGGCGCTGAGGACATTCAAATGCCCTATGACCTTCTTCTCCACAGTGAAAACATGTTCCACGGAAGCCTCCTCTTCCAGATCCTTGTCCTCTTCCTCTTCCTCTCTGATCTCTATTATTCTGATCCTGGAAGCGATTAGAATTATTTCCACGTTGATTCTGACTGCTACTGGCCTCATCCTTCTTTTTCAGATCTTCATTTCGGCCACCATATGACCGTCCACCAGATCGTCCACCGTGACCTCTTCCGTTTTGTCTGCTCTCAAACTTCTTGTTCAGCTTTTCCTCTACTTTTAGGGCAAACTGGTATGCCTCTTCAATACTATTCATTCGAACCAGATTCAGCTCCTCCTGAATGCTTGGCCTTAACCCATTAAGGTATCGGGCAACTTTCTCCTTATCAGCTTCTGCATGGCCTGTTCTGATGAGAAGTCGATAGAACTCCTCTGTATACTCCTGAACAGATCTTCCTGCTTGCTTCAAACTCTGCATTTTCTTCAGTAGGTCAAGCTCATAATCAACAGAAATGAACTGTCGCTTCAATTTATCCACCATCCGATCCCATCTCATGATTTTCTCCTTTCCCCTTCTATTTCACTCCAACTGAATCTCTTGCCACCATATCTTCGCATGACCTTTCAGTCTGGCCTTCGCAAATTTGACCCTATCAGGATCCTCAACATCTTCATACTCAAAATATTCTTCACATTCATTGATCCAGTCGATCAATTCCTCTGGGTTAAGATTTCCAGAAAATGTAGGAACCTCAATCTTAGGTCTTTTCTCAATCTTGGAAATCGCCCGAAAAAGTCTTTCTTCCTCCTGGTTCACAATTTCAATTTCTCCTTCTTGATATTCTTCTTCGGCTTCATCCTCGCTTTCGTCTCTGACATTAAGATTCATTCCTCTGCGAATCTCTTCTTGCAATGCTCGCACTTGTCTCTGCAGCTCTCTAACCTCAGGTGTCACAGCACCAGGTCTTCCGCCACGTTCTCTTCGTGGAGGCATTTTCGCGATGCGCGCTGAAACCCTAACCACGGTCCTGGTGCAAACTACCTCACAGTCGGCGATCTGTTTACACACTCAAGAAAACCTGCTCTGGTACCACTTGATGAAGGGTGCTCCCCTTAATACCACAAACACATAACAGAAATAGAGAAACAACAACAATAATATGCAAGAACAGAAAATTGGCTTCTTATTATCTCCACAAATGTGGAATTACAAACTTTCAGAATTACAATATGCAAAGCCACATGGGCATCCCTTACAATATTCTGTAGGACAAAGCCTCGAATCAATACCCAGATCTACTACCCAGAACTATTCTAAACTGCCTAAGACAATAATACAGCCTTCCTTATATAGGCAATTTTCACCGCCCGAGAAGGTTCCAGAAATTTAGCCCTAAGGGCCGACCAAACTTAGAATTATTTTATTTTTCAATTTATTACATCAAAGTCGGCTCAAAATAACTTTTGAAACCCGAACAGAAATTTTGAAGGAAAATTATTTTCCGCCATTTCAGGTGACCCGCCTTCCGAAGATCATAAGTCATCACCAGTTGACCCGATTGACTATTATAACCCCATTTCGGAAACGCCACGAAGCGCTGTATAGGCTTGACCGGCACAAGTGCTTGTCACCCAAATTTTTGACCTCATCCGGGGCCTCTAAAGCCTTCAAAACTGAGTTCGAAGTTTCTGTACCCTGCTGCCAATACCGAAAATCTTCAATATCTTCCAATATACACTTGATCTGGCAATGAAACTTTACTGGCAGACTTATATGACCAAAATCAACCTCCAAGAAAGAAATCAGATCATTCTGAGCACATACGAAAATTACCAAAAATAGTAACTTTCCATAAATAGCAGCTCTGCACAAAATAGCCCTTATTGAATATAAAAATAGAAATATTTTTGGGTGATGCAAGATTGCTCTTACACCCAGGATGCTCCTGCATCAGACCTTCCCGAATGTCTACCAACCAATGTTATCTTAACTATTAGAGTTGATCCCTCAACCTCACAACTCCTAAAGATCGCTTACAATCAAACACTTGTCACACATATAAAGAGCTAGGCTATGGATGCCATGTAAGATTGGTCGACAAAGAAGAATCATGCATATTGTATAATAATTAAATGAGCAATAATGTTACAATGAGTCCTTATAAATGAACAAAATGCTAAGAATAACATAACCTATAAATAAGAAAAGTACTTGTAAGTTTAGCTTTAGTATAGTCTAGAAAACAATATTTTTGTTTTGATTAAGTAAAAATAGGTTTTGAAAAGACCCGAAACCTTGTACAATAACGCAAAAGATATAGCAATAAAAGGCTCAAATACAATAGTGGAGACCACCAACACAATAGAGGGAGCTCCCATAAAAAAAACCCCCACCAAGAGACAATAGTCCTCAACAAGGGACCTTACGATTTAAATTTAGAGCCACCCTTGTAGGACCGAAGATTCATATCCAATGGAGGAACATATGGCTTTGATTTATTTCCTTTCACAGTTGTCCAACTGTCCTCCAACTTAGCAGCATCATTCAGCCAAACCCCTGAAGAAACAAAAGAATGGCCAACTAGAGAAGAATCAACCCCAAACAACACATTCTCCCTAGGAGAAACCGGTTTGGGCGTGCCCAAAGTAGTAGCAGGTTGGACAACAACAACAACAACCATAGCAACATCAATCTAGACAACAGTAGCAAGCTAGACACCAATGTCAATAGTTTAGACAACAACAACATCGGAACCTGCAAGAACAACTAGAACTGGCTGAGCCAAAACACCACCCGTCGAAGCACCACAACCCTCAGGAGAAAAAACCTCTTGAGAAGAACCCACAACCTGCTCACAAACCGCAGTAGAAGATTTATTCATAGTATAATGCTCGACAGAGACACCCGACCACCAAGAAGGTGGTCATTTCGATTTTACCTTCTCCGAAACACATCAAGCAGCCACATGGCCTATCAAATGACATTTCCTGCAATGAAAGGAAATACCCTCATAATCCAGAGTCTGAATCCAAGAGCCCCGAGGAGAGGCCAAGCAAATTTTCTTAGGGAGACCCTTAGAAACATCCATCTCAACAAGGATGCAAGCAAAAGTCAAATGAAGAACATTAGAGGTTGCTGAATCTAAAATCTGGAAATCCCCAAGAGCATTTCCCACAGTTTCCAAAATAGAATCCAACCATAGATGCATGGGAAGATTCAGAAGCCTAACCCAAATTGGGATCTTGTTAGAGGATTCTGAAAGTGGGTTGAAATCCTTATGCCGAGGTTTGGCCATCAGGGGGAATCGGTTCTCCTAGGAGAAGCTATAATCACACAAGATAGACTTCCTATCTTCAACATTACCAAATTTTACAATAAAAAAACCCCTAGCAGCCGGGCAAATTTGAATATCTTCGGATAAGATCAGCTCCTAGTGATTGGTTATCCAAGCATGAAGAGTAGAAAGAGAAGGCCAAAAGCCCCTAAATCTAAATATAGCAGCATGCGAAGAGAAATCCTCTGCAGTTTCAAAAAAATTATCTACTACATCAGAATCTAACTGTACCCAAATGGGATTACTCATAGTCATAGGGGAAGCCACCCGAGTCCTCTTAATCCCTGGAGAGTGAGAAGGAATAGTCCCATAGAGGCCAGCCTCAAAGGTGGCAACATCTGCATAAGAACCGGTGGCACCAGCAGCAGAACCACCCGTCGTAGAAACCCTACCGCCGAAAGCACCCAAAGAGGCATTCAACGTAGGAGATCCACAAACAACCTAGGCATGAGACACATTATGAAGTCCTTCCGCGAGCAGAGCACGCGCAAGAGCAATGGAAGCCGAAGCCGAAGTGGGAGACCCATTTTGAAAACCTTCCGTGAGCAGAGCTTGCATGGGAGAAGCGGAAGTGGAAGAGTGAGACATCTTTAGTTAGTTACTTTTTTTCAAAATTGTAATGTGTTTTTTTATTGTCTTTATTTTCTTTCTTATTTAGGGTTTATTTTTTCTAGCTTTTTAAAATACTTGCATTTTTATATGCTTTCTTATTTATTTATATTCTTATATTTATATAGTGTTTTATGTTTTCATTGTCGTTTTCTTTCTATTATTTATTTTAGGTTTAATTTCTTTAGTCTAATATGTTCTTTTATTTATTTATACTTGTTGCATTAATATCATTATTTATTTATAGTGTTATTTTTCTTTTTTGTGGGTTTGGCATTGCTTTTTCTCTTTCCTTCTCTATTCTTGGGTTTGGCCTTTGCTTCTCTCTTGATTTTTTTATTTATTTTTATCATTTTCTATCTTTTCAATCCTCACTTGCCCATGACCCTCCCCTCTCTCTCTAGATTGTTTGGGTCTACAAATTTATCCATTTTTTTCTCCTTGTGCTCTATAGTGCTCTCTATCATCCTCATGATGGATCACAGAGTGTGATCTGAAACCTTGATGCAAAAATATTTAATACAATTTAATCAAGAAGCTATTGCATCTTACTCTAAAATTAACTATGTTACCTCCTACTTAGGAGATCGAATTCCAAGAATTATTATATAGGAGAAATAAGAAGTGAAATAAGGGAATTTTATTTGCTCGACATAAGGAGCTCGTCCATGTCACTATGAAGACATAAAAGAGGGATTCTAATCAATTAGTAGCGGGAGACCACCCATGTTGCTATCTAGCCTATGGAGGAAGATATCAACCAATCTAGCTCTAAGAATGCTACTAGGAATCTTTACTATGCCCATGTCTTTGGCCTAGTGTAGAGACAAACCGTGAGGTAGAAAATATGGAGGACCTTGAGCCACCATGCAAGGAACATTACATGGATATTTCAATAGGGTATGAAAGTGGACCACTTCCAAAGCCACCTTATTGGCTTGTGCTTAGTCTACAAAAAACACATTAGATATAACAAGAAATTTGGAGTGAGTAAAAAAATATTTACCAATCAAATTGTTAAAATGGAAACATTTCCATTTTCCCAATAATTAACTTGATCTCCACACTAAAAGTATACTAGATTTGAGAAAATTTAGCTAGAAAAGTCTAGACCCATCCCCCTAGTAGCATAATATGCCAAAAAATGTTGTTTCTAGAAAGCTTGAATAAATCATGTATCAATGACCAAATAGAGTTCTAGAACAAAACAAAATAAATGCTTGAGATTCAAATTGTTTACAAAAGGGACAGTTATGATTAGAAACTCATAGATGAATATGCCATTGCCAATGTGAAGTACACACACCTGGATCAATATTTCAGTTCAACCAATCTACATATGTATTACCTCCATCTAATGAAGATGTGGAAGTGGAGAAATCACAAATGGTGGGAAATGAATGAAATCAAAATATCAGAACTAGGTAGAATGGGACTAGTGATTTTTTGGGACATCCTTCTTTCAATTATTAGGGAATATTTTGATGTCTAAGGAGCTTCTCTGCAAGCTAAGAATATTGCCTCTAGCTACTGCTTCCCCTACTTCCAATTATACTATAGTTGCCTCTTGATTTCTTTAGGGAAAATAGTTGAGGCTTGGCAATAGTAGATAGAATAGAGACACCAATAGCAAGGTACAAGCTCCTATCCATGTGAGAATGACTTAGACATTGAGCTCCTACAACCCTCACCTCTTTAATCAATTCATGGGAAGGGGTCTTGGAAATACAAATGTTCTGGTGGCTTGAAGGGATTATATTATCTTGGTAGTCAAACCTAGATATTCCTTAAGAAATTCCTTCATAACTTTCCAAATTGTACGATATCTCCTATTCCACGCATCAACATAATAATGAAGATGCCATCTTTTATTCAAATTTGAACCACAAGTGAGGGTAAAGCCAACTATAGTCTTTGTTGAATTTTTTTTCGTGTAAGATTGGTATAATATATTGGCAAAAATTAAATGGAGTTCTAAATAATGAAGTAAGAGTCTCAACTAAACAATAACCTTACAACACAATTCAAATGGTTGGGTCAACATAATATTTACACAAAATTTGGTGTGCCCTTTCCACTAATACAAATCTTGGCTTGCCTATTGGTGTTTGTCTCCACAAGTTCAAAATGAAGTGATAAATTTTGACTAGAATTTGTAACCCTCTATTCAAGATTAGACAAGTCACAATTGAGATCTAATGAAGTTCATATTTTGTAGTGTCTGCTTAACCATGGATTTCAACTCCTCACTAGTCCCCACATATGAGTTGTCATTTTTCTCCACACAAAATAACACAGAACTATATGTTTGTATAAAAACCAAAATTTTCATACCATGAAAAATTTTCAATGGTTTGATCCTTATAACCCACCTCCACAATGAGATAAACATGCAAAAAAAAATCAGCAAAAACACATTGTGTTGTGCATATTTGTGTTTTCGCAACCATGCCATTTGTGTGGAAAATAGCTAGAGCTCCACATATGGGAATTTCTCGATTTGCCTCTTGCTTGTCATCATCAACTTGAGTCATTAATCACCTTTTTGGGTTCGCATTTATTGTCAATCCAATTGGAAATGAATTCATAATCTCTTGCAACCATGAAAGCCATATTTTTTTATACAAGGAAAATGCAATTATCGAGAGAATTTTCTTTACCATGCGCACAATATAGTCAAACTAGCCAAATACAATTTTTTTTTACTAAGATTATTTTTAATAATGGAAATAAATAATGTCATCTTCAACCATACAATTATTGTTTACCAAAATTCTGTAGCTAGTTAACTATATTCTCAAATGTTATACTCTAGATTCAGATGCAAGTAGAGATACTCCCACTTGACATAGAAAATATTCAAATTCTCATTGATTAATAGTACTATGCCACTTATGTTGTTAGCTTAGTCTCTCTTGAATATTCCTATATCACTCTCCCTCATTTGAAGGTGGTTGTAGAGAGATAAAGAAAGTGTTGTTTGCAATCCAAGTAGCCCTCTCCCTAGTTCAATGATTGTGGTGGTGGTTGGGGATTTTGCCATGGTGGCACCATTTCTAGTGGTGCCACAGGCAAAAATTTTAGATTTCTTGGGAATTTGACAATTCAATAAGGGATAAAAAAAGAAAAATATAGTTGAGAGTCCATATTTGATGCCAATGACTTTGTCAAAGGGAGTGATTTCTCCTATGGCTTGTTGGAAAAATTAGGAGCCCATCGTGAAGTTGCAAACTTGAAGGGATCAAATTAGGAAACTATCAACCACAAGAGAGCAATGAACAACAACGAGTTCGAACGCTTGACAAGAACTTGTGATGCAATGAAATAAATTGCTATTGAATTGATTGAGATGCACATATAAGAGCAATGTGTGAGAATATAAAGTACTCACTACCCAAGAAACTATAAACACAACCAATGTGGGATACACTGAAGAAAGATAGTAGGTATGACTACCCTGCTATAAATATTAAATGCTTGTTGTAAAATATTAAATAATGATACCTAAGGTAACTATCATCAAATGATTATATTATGTACTATAAAGCTATCCTAAGTAAACTTAATTAGAGTAAATTGTATTCACTTCAATGGCCTTTTGTAAGTGCAACTTAGGGAGTCAAACTAATATGCAGATGATACAAGACTAATATTAAGATGAAATATACAAGTCATGACTACTAGTTCATGTTAGGTACTTATGCACAACTAATCATGCAACTAATCTCTCACAAATGAAGAAAAGGAGAAAACCTCACGAGATTAAACTTTTCTCCAAAAAATAGATATGCAAAAAGTAAAGTGATTTGTGGAGATCTCATGTGAATACACCCCAAGAAATATATCCATCATGAGAATACAAATGATGTCTCCCCGATAAGAGAAAGGTGAGAGACTATGCAGTCCCCCCATAGTGAATAATATTTTGCAAGAATGGTAAGTATTTGAAGGCAAAAATTGATCCAATGCTTACAAACCACTTGTCTCCCCTTAGGAAGAAACAAAACCATGTATAGATGGAGGCGTGCTTCCCATTCTGGATATGTTGGGTAAGATGAAAGCATGAAGAATAATAATTTCTCTGAAAACTGCTCAAGTGTCTTCCTATCCATGAAAGATGACGATGCCACACTCTAATCAAACGAACAAGGTGACAAACTAGAACTATGTCGAACTGATATTGAACAAGATCCAACGAAGAATATGCTAAAATATTTTCTCCAACCAAATGTGAAGGATAATGATGGTCGTGTTGGTTAGGAATGATGAAAGTCTCAATTAGCGACTTTGAAGAAGAAGTCAATAAGAGTGAAGGTAGAGAAACTATCTCTGAAGAAGTAAGAACCTTTGAATAAACCTCAATTGAAGTGTTAAAGAACTCCAAAGGATCACAAACATAAGACATCTTTGTTGAAGAGTGAAGAGATACAATAGGATCTTATGGGAAGGGTTGAGTATCAAGATCTCCATATAAGTCCCAAATATGAGTCCAAAGAGCATGGGGACACTTAAAATTAACAAGACTCCAAGGGTAAGTTTAAGAAACCCTCCTCCAAAAAAAGATATAACATCTTGGCGAGATGTCACCATTAACATGCATAGTAATAATTCCTAAGACTTGACCCTATTGCATTTCCAAGCAATACTCTGATGAGGTGTGCTAGGAAGAAGAACATGATTATACAAATATGACAATAAATGAAGCCCACTAAGATGGGTAATGATGCAATCTCTCTAGTGCCTATAGTTCCCCCTCTCCAATATGATCAAATGAGAATGAAGTGTAGAATTCATAGCAAATTAATACAATTTTACAAAAAAATGCAGAGATAAAACCAAAACCTTCAAATATTATAAGAAAAACAACCTAGTCGGTTGAGAATAGTTAATAGGTGGGGCTAGCAACCCAAATGCCAAATTTGCCAAGTGAATAGATACTAACTATGACAAATTGAAAAAATGAAGTTAAATCAAGAGCACCTCAATAGCTGGTCGGTGGGGTGCAATGAAAATTGATGACGATTGATTGACGTTGGAAGTCATCGGTGTTGATGTTGGTCAAGCACTCTTCAGAATGATTCCTAACCTTCTCAAAATTATGTTGAAGCAATTTCAAAGTGAATTCTAGTCCACATAAAACACTTTCTGATAGATATGAAGTGAGCTCGGTTAGATAGTGATCGCCAAATATATCACCTTCAAAAGAGAGAAGGGATGACACCAATAGTATTGTTATTGAATAAATAATTTTGTTTTGTCTTTGCTCTTCGATAATATCGCCTAGCAATATAGCCAACCCATGACAAAATATGAATATCATCACACCACTAATCAATGTATACCGCTAGAAAAACCTCCAGTGATCATCATTGCCAATAATACATTGATGCATCAATGTATTAAGTGGATGAAGAGTAAAGTCGCAGGCGATATGTCACTACAGAACACCTACAATAGATAATGAAGATGACTTATTGGCAAGGAAAAAGAACCGTTTTCTCAAGTTGTTGTAGGTGCATATGTCACTAGTACGAATAGATAGAAACAAGAGACAATAATGATATCACCACGGATAAAATCATAGATTGAGTGGAGGCGACTTTTGAAAGTTCTAATAATTTTCAATACTGAAATAATGTCGAATCTGCAAACAATGTTGTAGGAAGATTGAATGTCAGATCTCTTGTCAAATGCTCAATTATCTGATCGGGAAGGTAATTTGCCTGAATCATGCTCTAATACCATATTGGAAAAATTAGGAGCCCATCATGAAGCTTAGATTTTAAGGGACCGAATCAGAAAACTATCAACCACAAGAAAGCAATGAAGAACAACGAGATCACATGCTTGACAAAAACTTGTAATGCAATTAAATGAATTGTTAATGAATTAATTGTGATGCTCATATAAGAGCAATGGGTGAGTATATAAAGCACATACAATACAAGAGACTACAAGCATAACCAATGTGGGATAAAGTGAGAAGAGAGTAGATATAACTACCCTGCTACAAATATTAAATACTTGATGTAAAGTATTAAATAATGATGCCTAAGATAACTATCATTAAATGATTGTAGCATGTGTTATTAAGCTATCCTAAGTAAACTTAATTACAGTAAATTATATTTACTCCAACAAGATAGTTTCTTTTTACATTGTTATGCTCAATAGGCTTGCAACCTTTCGTATTTGTATCTTTTTAAAAGATGTTGATTGAAAGTACCATTGATATTTAGGGAAGGCAACATGATCATACTTTCTTTTAATTTATCTTACATCTATAATTTTGATGGTGATTAAAATTTGAGTAATTGCACTTTTAAGAAATTGGGTCGAATTTTTTCTTCTGGAGTGTAGTACCCACCCGTAGGATGCTCTTAGTTTGCTTTATGTTTCAGTTGTATGACCAAATTCTTTTAGGTCACTTTTCATGTGATCGGTTATTGTTTCATAAATGATGATTATGGATTATTATATGTTTATCATGTGTACGCGTAGATTAGATGATGATGTTTCATGATGTTAGATTACATGTTTTATGTTGATTATGATGTACTTATCCCATACTTGCATGTGTATGAAATCTTGTGTTTGTATCTGTTTGACGTGTCTATGTGGTAGAGGACAGAGGCATAGTTACTCGCATAGTCGAGATCCACACGTCCGACCGTACCCTATCATTGTCTGTTATATATTGTATGTACATGCTTCATCTTTTGATGTCAGGATTGCAGGTACAGGGCATTGTCTTCCCTGAATTGGCAGGAGTGAGCGTGCCCACAAACATTCGTCTCAATGGTAAAGAGGGGAGATAATACACATACCCAAAACCCTAACCTAAGCCAAATTGTCCTACGAATGGACAAGTGTTTGTTTGACTACCCTACTCAAATTCACCTGGTTGGTATGAATTCGTGGATCCCGTTCTTGAGTCTATGCATGGTTTCAGTTCGCTTGATTTATTGTGCTTGATTTTACTATGCATGATTCAATTGATTTATGATTATTCAGGGTATGCGCAGGATCATGAGGGGCCAAACTATGCCCTTAAGTGGCAATGAAAAATCAGAAAATCAAGATTAGTCAACTTGACGTGAAAAAATGAACTAGTTATCTACCTAATATCAAAAAGTTTTAAGAACATAATTTGTAGGAAATTGAATGTAGTTTCTAAACTACTAAGCCTTTTTTGAAAAAAAATTAATATGATTGGTAAAAAGTATAGATTGCAATGCAGCACTACAAACATTTCAGCAAAAAAATAAGAAGTATGTGTATGTCTGACCACCCTAATCAAAAGAAAATGATAAATTTTTTTTATAATATTCTATATATAAGTAGCTGACTCATGCCCGGATGTGACGCATATTTTTTGGTATTTTTATTCCAAACAGATAATTAATTATGATTTTTTTGCTACAGCGCTTTCAGAATTTAAAAACTCTCATGTCTGACCACCTTTACTCATTGAAAAATTATCATAATTCAATTTTTTTTAATTTTTTCTTATACTAGACGAAGCATAGAATGTGACGCATCTTTCGGATTTAAAAAATGTTATACGGTTTGAAAGTTATAGCTATTTTTCCATCAGTATGTCAATCCGGACTTTAGACGTAAGTGAACTAGAAAATAACTAATAAATACTTAACGAATTCAAAATCTGACAACACTTATATCGATGGAAAGCTGACAATCATCCAAAGAAACTTTTTTCATTTTATCAAAATCGGGTGGACAAAAAGTCGTCAACCTAATGGTCGAAGTGTCGATATAAGAAAAATAGAGAAAAAATACATTTTTTGCACACCTTTAGCGTTGACCATGGGGCTTTGGTTTCCAAAGCTATTACCAAGCCTAATCGAGTACCTAAAAAAATTGGATACCCGATTTTTTCATGTACCCGATTTTGTTTGAATTTGAATTTTGAAAAGTTTCCCCCTCCCACTCTTTTTTTATTTCCCTTTAATTTTGATGTTTTTTTCTTTCACCCTGACAATCAATAATTTATATATTTTATATTTATGTTTTATATTTTATATTATATAGTATATATATTATATATATTATTTATTTATATTATATATTCGATAATATCAATTTAAACGACCTAAGTATATAGTCTGTTCAGATTTATATTAAATGCAATATTTTTATATTATAATATAAATGTTACATTATATATATATATATATATTAAATATTGTTGCACGTATATAATATAATGTCTAATATATATAATATATAAAATGAATAGAACATTAATATATTGTATATTTGATAATATATATTAAATGTAATATCTAATATATCTTATAATATATATTATATATTTAGTCTATTAAATATTATATTTTTTCAAATATTTTATATATTATTTTAATATTTAATTTAAGTTATAACAGATCCTCTCATGAGACAACAGGTCGAATCGGGGTCGCTAGACATCGTAAGGGGTAATTAGGGTTTGTGAGGCAACTTCGGATGTACAGTGACCATTTGGAAGGCAATAGGGCATGTCCAAGGACCAATGTACCAAATTTTAATGACTTTTTCCTAGTCGAACTCGAAAAGGGTCCATGGGGTGCTCTCAGGAGACCACATGTCCAATCACTGTCGCTAGGTGTCTTAAGGGGTCATCAGGGCTCGTGAGACAACCTTTGATGCACGGTGACCATTTGGAACGCATTAGGACATGTCAAAGGACCTAAATCCACAATTTAGATGAATTTTGATTAGTCAAACTCGAAAAGGGTCCATGGGGTGCTCTTGGGAGACCATTGTGTGATTTAGGGTCGATAGGTGACTTAAGGGGTCATCGGGGTTCCAAATGAAACTTTCGATGAATAGTAATCCTTTGGAATGCATTAGGACATATCAAATGACCTATGTACCAAATTTTGATAACTTTTGCCTAGTAGAACTCGAAAGGGGTCCATGGGGTGCTCTCGGGAGACCACATGTCGAATCGGGGTCAGTAGGCCTGTTAAGAGGTCATTAGGGTTCCAAATGAAACTTCGATGGAACGGTGACCCTTTGGAATGCATTAGGATATGTCATAGGACCTATGTACCAAATTTGGATGACTTTTGCCTAGTAAAATTTGAAAGGGGTCCATGGTGTGCTCTTAGGAGACCACATGTCGAAATGGGGTCGGTAGGCCTGTTAAGGGGTCATTAGGGTTCCAAATAAAACTTTGATGGAATGGTGACCCTTTGGAATGCATTAGGACATGTCATAGGACCTACATACCAAATTTGGATGACTTTTTCCTAGTAGAACTCGAAAGGGGTCCATGGGGTGCTCTAGGGAGACCACATGTTGAAACAGGGTTGGTAGGCATGTTAACGGGACATTAGGGTTACAAATGCAACTTGAATGGAATGGTGACCCTTTGGAACACATTAGGACATGTTAGAGGACCTACGTACCAAATTTGTATGACTTTTTCCTAGTAGAACTCAAAAAGGGTCCATGGGGTTCTCTGAGGAGACCACATGTCGAATCAGGGTCGGTAAGCCTGTTAAAGGGTCATTAGGGTTCCAAATGGGACTTTGATGGAATGGTGACCCTTTGGAATGCATTAGGACATGTCAGAGGACCTACGTACCAAATTTGGATAACTTTTTTCTAGTAGAACTCAAAAGGGGTCCATGGGGTGGTCTCGGGAGACCACATGTCGAATCATGGTGTGTAGGCCTGTTAAGGGGTCATTAGGGTTCTAAATGAAACTTCTATGGAATGGTGACCCTTTCAAATTCATTAAGACATGTTAGAGGACCTATGTACCAAATTTGGATAACTTTTTCTTAGGAAAATGCAAAAGGGGTCCTTGGGGAGCTCTCGGGAGACCACATGTCGAAATGGGGTCAGTAGGCATGTTAAGGGGTCATTAGGGTTTGAAATGCAACTTCTATGGAACCATGACCCTTTGGAATGCATTAGGACTCCCTAGGGGTCAAAAGGGATCAGGGGGACTCCCTAGGGGTCCTAACGTGTACTAGGACCCCTAGGGAGTCCCCGTGACCCCTTTTGACACATTGAAATGCTCAAGTGTGTCTTAAGGGGTCCTTTTGACTCCCTAGGGTTCCTAACGTGTATTAAGGTGTACTAGGACCCCTAGGGAGTCATCGTGACCCCTTTTGACACATTGGAATGCTCAAGTGTGTCTTAAGGGGTCCTACAACCCCTTAAGACACACTTGAGTGTTCCAATGTGTCAAAAGGGGTCACGATGAATCCTTAGGGGTCCTAGTATGCTTTATCATGTGTTAGGACCCCTAGTGAGTCCCTGTGACCCCTTTTGACACATTGGAATGCTCAAGTGTGTCTTAAGGGGTCCTACGACCCCTTATAACACACTAGAGAATTCCAATGTGTCAAAAGGGGTCACGATGATTCCCTAGGGGTCCTAGTACGCTTTATCACGTGATAGGACACCTTGGGAGTCCTCGTGACCCTTTTTGACACATTGGAATTCTCTAGTGTGTCTTAAGGGGTTTTAGGACCCCTTAAGACACACTTGAGCGTACCAATGTGTCAAAAGAGGTTACGGGGACTCCCTAGGTGTCCTAGTATGTGTTAGGACCCTTAGGGAGTCCCCCTGACCCCTTTTGACACATTGGAATGCTCAAGTGTGCCTTAAGGGGTCGTAGGACCCCTTAAGACACACTTGAGCTTTCCAATGTGTCAAAAGGGGTCACGGGGACTCCCTAGGGGTCCTAGTACGCTTTATCACATGTTAGGACACCTAGGGAGTCCCCCTGACCCCTTTCGACACATTGGAATGCTCAAGTGTGCCTTAAGGGGTCCTACGACCCCTTAAGGCACACTTGAGCATTCCAATGTGTCAAAAGGAGTCAGGGGGACTCCCTAGGGGTCCTAACATGTACGACCCCTTAAGGCACACTTGAGCATTCCAATGTGTCAAAAGGGGTCAGGGGGACTCCCTAGGGGTCCTAACGCGTACTAGGACCCCTAGCGAGTCCCCGTGACCCCTTTTGACACATTGGAATGCTCAAGTGTGTCTTAAGGGGTCCTTTTGACTCCCTAGGGTTCCTAACATGTGATAAGGCATACTAGGACCCCTAGGGACTCATCATGACCCCTTTTGACACATTGTAACACTCTAGTGTGTCTTAAGGGGTCGTAGGACCCCTTAAGACACACTAGAGCATTCCAATGTGTCAAAAGGGGTCACGGGGACTCCCTAGGTGTCCTAGTACATGTTAGGACCCTTAGGGAGTCCCCCTGACCCCTTTTGACACATTGGAATGCTCAAGTGTGCCTTAAGGGGTCATAGGACCCCTTAAGGCACACTTGAGCATTTCAATGTGTCAAAAGGGGTCACGGGGACTCCCTAGGTGTCCTAACGTGTGATAAAGCTTAATAGAACCCCTAAGGAGTCCCCGTGACCCCTTTTGACATATTGGAACGCTCAAGTGTGCCTTAAGGGGTCCTTCGACCCCTTAAGGCACACTTGAGCATTCCAATGTGTCAAAAGGGGTCACAAAGACTCCCTGGTTGTCCTAGTACATATTAGGACCCCTAAGGAGTCCCCCTGACCCCTTTTGACACATTGGAATGCTCAAGGGTGCCTTAAGGGGTCGTAGGACCCCTTAAGACACACTTGAGCATTCCAATATGTGAAAAGGGGTCACGGGGACTCCTTAGGGGTCCTAGTATGCTTTATCACGCGTTAGGACACCTAGGGAGTCCCTGTGACCCCTTTTGACACATTGGAATGCTCAAGTGTGCCTTAAGGGGTCGTAGGACCCCTTAAGACACACTTGAGCATTCCAATGTGTGAAAAGGGGTCACGGGGACTCCTTAGGGGTCCTAGTATGCTTTATCACGCGTTTGGACACCTAGGGAGTCCCCGTTACCCCTTTTGACACATTGGAACGCTCAAGTGTGCCTTAAGGACCCCCTTAAGGCACACTTGAGCGTTCCAATGTGTCAAAAGGGGTCACGGGGACTCCCTAGGTGTCCAAACACGTGATAAAGCGTACTAGGACCCCTAAGGAGTCCCTGTGACCCCTTTTGACACATTGCAATGCTCAAGTGTGTCTTAAGGGGTCGAAGGACCCCTTAAGACACACTAGATCATTCTAATGTGTCAATAGGGGTCACGAGGACTCCCTAGGTGTCCTAGTACATGTTAGGACCCTTAGGGAGTCCCCCTGACCCCTTTTGACACATTGGAATGCTCAAGTGTGCCTTAAGGGGTCGTAGGACCCCTTAGGGCACACTTGAGCGTTCCAATGTGCCAAAAGGGGTCACATGGACTCCCTAGGTGTCCTAACGCGTGATAAAGCGTACGCATTAGGAAACCTAGGGAGTCCCCGTGACCACTTTTGACACATTGGAAGGCTCAAGTGTGCCTTAAGGGGCCCTACGACCCCTTAAGGTACACTTGAGCATTCCAATGTATCAAAAGGGGTCACGGGGACTCTCTGGGTGTCCTAGTACGCGTTAGGACCCCTAAGGAGTCCCCCTGACCCCTTTTGACACATTGGAACACTCAACGGTGCCTTAAGGGGTCGTAGGGCCCCTTAAGACACACTTGAGCATTCCAATGTGTGAAAAGGGGTCACGGGGACTCCTTAGGGGTCCTGGTATGCTTTATCATGCGTTAGGACACCTAGGGAGTCCCCGTGACCCCTTTTGACACATTGGAACACTCAAGTGTGCCTTAAGGGGTTGTAGAACCCCTTAAGACACACTTGAGTGTTCCAATGTGTGAAAAGGGGTCACGAGGACTCCTTAGGGGTCCTAGTACACTTTATCACGCATTAGGACACCTAGGGAGTCCCCGTGACCCCTTTTGACACATTGGAATGCTCAAGTGTGCCTTAAGGGGTCGTAGGACCCCTTAAGACACACTTGAGTGTTTCAATGTGTGAAAAGGGGTCACGGGGACTCCTTAGGGGTCCTAGTATGCTTTATCACACGTTAGGACACCTAGGGAGTCCCTGTGACCCCTTTTGACACATTAGAAGGCTCAAGTGTGCCTTAAGGGGTCATAGGACCCCTTAAGGCACACTTGAGAGTTCCAATGTGTCAAAAGGGGTCAGGGGGACTCCCTAGGGGTCCTAATGTGTGATAAAGCATACTAGGACCCCTAAGGAGTCCCCATGACCCCTTTTGACACATTGCAACGCTCAAGTGTGTCTTAAGGGGTCGAAGGACCCCTTAAGACACACTTGAGCATTGCAATGTGTCAAAAGGGGTCACGATGACTCCCTAGGGGTCCTAGTATGCTTTATCACGCGTTAGGACCCCTAGGGAGTCCCCGTGACCCCTTTTGACACATTGGAATGCTCAAGTGTGTCTTAAGGGGTCATACGACCCCTTATGACAAACTAGAGCATTCCAATGTGTCAAAAGGGGTCACGATGATTCCCTAGGGTTCCTAGTATGCTTTATCATGCGTTAGGACACCTAGGGAGTCCCCGTCACCCCTTTTGACACATTAGAATGCTCAAGTGTGCCTTAAGGGGTCATACGAACCCTTAAGACACACTTGAGCGTTCCAATGTGTGAAAAGGGGTCACGGGGACTCCTTAGGGGTCCTATTACACTTTATCATGCGTTAGGACACCTAGGGAGTCCCCGTGAACCCTTTTGACACATTGGAACGCTCAAGTGTACCTTAAGGTGTCCTACGATCCCTTAAGGCACACTTGAGCATTCCAATGTGTCAAAAGGGGTCACGGGGACTCCCTAGGTGTCCTAACATGTGATAAAGCATACTAGGACCCCTAAGGAGTCCCTGTGACCCCTTTTGACACATTGCAATGCTCAAGTGTGTCTTAAGGGGTCGAAGGACCCCTTAAGACACACTTGAGCATTGCAATGTGTGAAAAGGGGTCGCGATGACTCCCTAGGGGTCCTAGTACACTTTATCACACGTTAGGACCCCTAGGGAGTCCCCGTGACCCATTTTGACACATTGGAATGCTCAAGTGTTCCTTAAGGGGTCGTAGGACCCTTTAAGACACACTTGAGCGTTCCAATGTGTGAAAATGCATCATGGGGACTCCTTAGGCATCCTAGTACATTTTATCACGCATTAGGACACCTAGGGAGTCCCCGTGACCCCTTTTGACACATTGGAACGCTAAAGTGTGCCTTAAGGGGTGCTACGAGCCCTTTAGGCACACTTGAGCATTCCAATGTGTCAAAAGGGGTCACGGGGACTCCCTAGGGGTCCTAACATGTGATAAAGTGTACTAGGACCCCTAAGGAGTCCCTGTGACCCCTTTTCACACATTGCAATGCTCAAGTGTGTCTTAAGGGGTCGAAGGACCCCTTAAGACACACTTGAGTGTTGCAATGTGTCAAAAGGGGTCACGGGGACTCCCTAGGTGTCCTAACGCATGATAAAGCATACTTGGACCCCTAAGGAGTCCCCGTGACCCCTTTTCACACATTGGAATGCTCAAGTGTGTCTTAAGGGGTCCTATGACCCCTTAAAGAACACTTGAGCATTCCAATGTGCTAAAAAGGGGTCACAGGGACTCCTTCGGGGTCCTAGTACGCTTTATCATGCGTTAGGAGACCTAGGGAGTCCCCCTGACCCCTTTTGACACATTGGAATGCTCAAGTGTGCCTTAAGGGGTCCTATGACCCCTTAAGGCACACTTGAGCATTCCAATGTGTCAAAAGGGGTCAGGGGGACTCCCTAGGGGTCCTAACATGTACTAGGACCCCTAGGGAGTCCTCGTGACCCCTTTTGACACATTGGAATGCTCAAGTGTGTCTTAAGGGGTCCTTTTGACTCCCTAGGGTTCCTAACGCAGAATAAGGCATACTAGGACCCCTAGGGAGTCATCGTGACCCCTTTTGACACATTGCAACACTCTAGTGTGTCTTAAGGGGTCGTAGGACCCCTTAAGACACACTAGAGCATTCCAATGTGTCGAAAGGTGTCACGGGGACTCCCTAGGTGTCCTAGTATGCGTTAGGACCCTTAGGGAGTCCCCCTGACCCCTTTTGACACATTGGTATGCTCAAGTGTGCCTTAAGGGGTCGTACGACCCCTTAAGGCACACTTGAGCATTCCAATGTGTCAAAAGGGGTCACAGGGACTTCCTAGGTGTCCAAACGTGTGATAAAGCGTACTAGGACCCCTAAGGAGTCCCCGTGACCTCTTTTGAAACATTGCAACACTCAAGTGTGTCTTAAGGGGTCGAAGGACCCCTTAAGACACAGTAGAGCATTCCAACATGTCAAAAAGGGTCACGGGGACTCCCTAGGTGTCCTAGTACGCGTTAGGACCCTTACGGAGTCCCCCTAACCCCTTTTGACACATTGGAATGCTCAAGTGTGACTTAAGGGGTCATAGGATCCCTTAGGGCACACTTGAGCATTCCAATGTGTCAAAAGGGGTCATGGGGACTCCCTAGGTGTCCTAACGTGTGATAAAGTGTATGCGTTAGGACACCTAGGGAGTCCTCGTGACCCCTTTTGGCACATTGGAACACTTGAGCATTCCAATGTATCAAAAGGGGTCACGAGGACTCCCTGGGTGTCCTAGTACGCGTTAGGACCCCTAAGGAGTCCCCCTGACCCCTTTTGACACATTGGAATGCTTAAGGGTAGCTTAATGGGTCGTACGACCCCTGAAGACACACTTGAGCATTCCAATGTGTGGAAAGGGGTCACGGGGACTCCTTAGGGGTCCTAGTACGCTTTATCACATGTTAGGACACCTAGGGAGTCCCCATGACCCATTTTGACACATTGGAACACTCAAGTGTACCTTAAGGGGTCGTAGGACCCCTTAAGACACACTTGAGTGTTCCAATGTGTGAAAAGGGGTCACAGGGACTCCTTAGGGGTCCTAGTATGCTTCATCACGTGTTAGGACACCTAGGGAGTCCCTGTGACCCCTTTTGACACATTGGAACGCTCAAGTGTGCCTTAAGGGGTCGTAGGACCCCTTAAGACACACTTGCATGTTCTAATGTGTCAAAAGGGGTCACGATGACTCCCTAGGGGTCCTAGTACGCTTTATCACGTGTTAGGACCCCTAGGGAGTCCCCCTGACCCCTTTTGACACATTGGAATGCTCAAGTGTGTCTTAAGGGGTTCTACGACCCCTTATGGCACACTAGAGCATTCCAATGTGTCAAAAGGGGTCACAATGATTCCCTAGGGGTCCTAGTACGCTTTATCACGCGTTAGAACACCTAGGGAGTCCCCGTCACCCCTTTTGACACATTGGAACACTCAAGTGTGCCTTAAGGGGTCGTAGGACCCCTTAAGACACACTTGAGCATTCCAATGTGTGAAAAGGGGTCATAGGGACTCCCTAGGGGTCCTAGTATGCTTTATCATGCGTTAGGATCCCTAGGGATTCCCTGTGACCCCTTTTGACACATTGGAATGCTCAAGTGTTCCTTAAAGGGTCGTAGGACCCCTTAAGACACACTTGAGCATTCCAATGTGTGAAATGGGGTCACGGGGACTTAGGGTCGGTAGGCCTATTAAAGGGTCAATAGGTTTCAAAATGCAACTTTGATGGAATGGTGACCCTTTGGAATGCATTAGATCATGTTAGAGGACCTACATACCAAATTTGGATGACTTTTGCCTAGTAGAACTCAAAAGGGGTCCATGGGCTACTCTCGGGAGACCACATGTAGAAACGGGGTCCGTAGGCCTGTTGAGGGGTCATTAGGGTTTTAAATGAAACTTCAATGGAACGGTGACCCTTTCTAACACATTAGAACATATCAGAGCACCTACATACCAAATTTGGATGACTTTTTCCTAGTAGAACGCGAAAGGGGTCCATGGGGTGCTCTCGGGATACCTCATGTCGTATTGGGGTCGGTAGGCCTGTCAAAGGGTCATTAGGGTTAGAAATGAAACTTTGATGGAATGATGACCCTATGTACCAAATATGGACATCTTTTGCCAAGTAGAACTTAAAAGGGGTCCATGGGGTGGTCTCAAGAGACCACATGTCGAATCGAGGTCGGTAGGCATGTTAAGGGGTCAGTAGGGTTACAAATGCAACTTGGATGGAATGGTGACCCTTTGGAACACATTAGGACATGTTAGAGGACCTATGTACCAAATTTGTATGACTTTTTCCTAGTAGAACTCAAAAAGAGTCCATGGGGTTCTCTGAGGAGACCACATGTCGAATCAGGGTCAGTAGGCTTGTTAAGGGGTCATTAGGGTTCCAAATGTGACTTTGATGGAACAGTGACCCTTTGGAATGCATTAAGACATGTCAGAGGACCTACGTACCAAATTTGGATGACTTTTTTCTAGTAGAACTCAAAAGGGGTCCATGGGGTGGTCTCGGGAGACCACATGTCGAATCATGGTGTGTAGGCCCGTTAAGGGGTCATTAGGGTTCTAAATGCAATTTCTATGGAATGGTGACCCTTTCAAATTCATTAAGACATGTCAGAAGATCTATGTACCAAATTTGGATGACTTTTTTCTAGTAGAACGCAAAAGGGGTCCATGGGGAGCTCTCGGGAGACCACATGTCGAAATGGGGTCAATAGGCATGTTAAGGGGTCATTAGGGTTTGAAATGCAACTTCTATGGAACCATGACCCTTTGGAATGCATTAGGACTCCCTAGGGGTCAAAAGGGGTCAGGAGGACTCCCTAGGGGTCCTAACGCGTACTAGGACCCCAAGGGGGTCCCCCTGACCCCTTTTGACACATTGAAATGCTCAAGTGTGTCTTAAGGGGTCCTTTTGACTCCCTAGGGTTCCTAATGCGTGATAAGGCATACTAGGACCCCTAGGGAGTCATCGTGACCCCTTTTGACACATTGGAATGCTCAAGTGTGTCTTAAGGGGTCCTACGACCCCTTATGACACACTAGAGCATTCCAATGTGTCAAAAGGGGTCACGATGATTCCCTAGGGGTCCTAGTACGCTTTATCACGCGTTAGGACACCTAGGGAGTTCCCGTGACCCATTTTGACACATTGGAATTCTCTAGTGTGTCTTAAGGGGTTGTAGGACCCCTTATGACACACTAGAGCATTCTAATGTGTCAAAAGGGGCCATGATGATTCCTTAGGGGTCCTAGGACAGCTAGGGAGTCCCTGTGACCCCTCTTGACACATTGGAATGCTCAAGTGTGCCTTAAGGGGTTGTAGGACCCCTTAAGACACACTTGCGTGTTCTAATGTGTGAAAAGGGGTCACGGGGACTCCTTAGGGGTCCTAGTATGCTTTATCACGCGTTAGGACACCTAGGGAGTCCCCATGACCCCTTTTGACACATTGGAATGCTCAAGTGTGCCTTAAGGGGTCCTAACACGTGATAAAGTGTACTAGGACCCTTAGGGAATCATCGTGACCTCTTTTGACACATTGGAATGCTCTAGTGTGTCATAAGGAGTCGTAGGACCCTTTAAGATAGACTTGAGCATTTCAATGTGTCAAAAGGGGTCACAGGGACTCCCTAGAGATCCTAACGCGTGATAAGGCATACTAGGACCCCTAGGGAGTCATCGTGACCCCTTTTGACACATTAGAATGTTCAAGTGTGTCTTAAGGGGTCACGATGACTCCCTAGGGGTCCTAGTACGCTTTATCACACATTAGGAACCCTAGGGAGTCAAAAGGACCCCTTATGACACACTTGAGCGTTCCAATGTGTCAAAAGGGGTCACGGGGACTCCCTAGGTGTCCTAACACGTGATAAAGCGTAGTAGGACCCCTAGGGAATCATCGTGACCCCTTTTGACACATCGTGACCCCTAGGGAGTCGCCATGACCCCTTATCACGCGTTAGGACCCATAGGGAGTCTCTCTCTGCCTCTAGTGAACTATTCTTCAAAGCATCCATTTTTGCATAGCTAGGGTTTACGACGCCTATAAAAGGCACATTTAATACAAAGATTTAGCCAACCACATTAGTACATATATAATATACATTATATATATCATATTCCTCTTTTTTATATATATTATATACATAAATATATGTAAAAGTTCAATTGTTTTCATTTGCTCCCGTCATTTTTTCATTAGTCGGGGAATATCGGGTACCCGATATTTTCGGGTACCCAATTTTTGCCAGGAAATATTTGACAAAAATATTCCCTGTCCCCATAGAGCAGACAATCACAGGATTTTATACTTTTTTCACGCGTTGCAAAACAAAAAATGTGATTTGGGGCCCATTGTTTCATTTTTGTCGACTTGTGGTTTCACCATGGGAAGCACCAGTCGTCAAAAGGCTAAACGTAAGAGGAAGCTGACAGATGACGAAATTCAGGCATATAGGGAAAAAGATAAGGAAAATCACCGAAGAAGGAGAGAAGGTATGTTAACCATTAATCAAGGTGACCCCATAAATGTAGTTGTAAGTGAAGAGGATGTTCAATTTGAAAATGCACAGATGGAGATTGAAAATGTAGACTTCGGGAATGAAAATGTTGCACAAGAACGACATGAATGTTATACATCTCCAAATTATATGCGAAATGAAGTCCCTTGTAATAAAGATAATCAATCTTCAAATTCGGGGCTTTCAAAAACACCTAAATGGTTAATTGAAATTGAGGAGAACATTATGAATAATTGGGAAGGAAAGAGGTCACATAGAACCGTTAGGTTGTGGGCTTCAAGACTTTATGATCAATTTTTTCAAAACAAGACATTGGTTGAGAAATGTCAAATTTTTGTGCAGTTGTTAAAGATGCAAAAGATGAGACCTGTGCTTGTGAAATTGAAGATTCGTGTGAACAAAAAAATGGAGAGAAATGCCATTGTTGTGAAAAATCTTTTCAATGCTCTCAATAACATTGGGAAGACTAGTAGAGAAAAAGATAAGAGAGTTTCTCGGAGGGTTATTACAACCTCCTTAGTAAGTCATCAGTTGAGAAAGGCTCGTTTGATGAGACAAACTTGTGTTGACTTCAATATAGACCGTAAAACTTTGGGTAGAGCACTTACAAGAAGAGAAAGACTTGATGATCCGCTTCAAATTGATACATGGGCTTATGGTGGGAGACTTCCACGTTTCGATAAGAAGCTAACAGACGTTGTCAAGGATTAAATTCAACAATTTTGGGATGCTAACTCAAGAGTGTCACCAAATGTGAAGGATGTCTTGAAGTTGAGAGTTGGCAATCGAGACCGCACTCCACATCCTAAACATTATGTGGAGGTAAGTCAAACAATGTTGTATAAAAAATTTTGTCAGACACATCAAACATTGAAAATATCACAAAGGTCTTTTGAATCCGTGAAGCCATTTTATTGTGTACCCCTTAAGATTCGAAATACATGTTGTTGCAAATATCATGTTGAGTTTTCAATGCATCATGAATTATTACGGTCCATTCGTTCTAAATTGCATACTAATGAAATGCTAGAGGATTGTGGTGCAAGTGGTCTTCCCAAATCATCAAGAGACTTGCTAGATCAATTTTTATGTCATAGAGATGATGGTTGTTTATTTTATTAAAAAAATTGCTTAAATGCCAAGTGCTCAGAATGTGGTGGCTTGTCCAAGTTTAGAACATGTTTTCATGAGGGTTTGGAACACAATTTTGGAAAGACACTCGTCCAAAAAAAGGTATATGAAACAATGAAATATACCTTGAAGAGTGGAGGTGAAGGCTCTAGATGTGAGTTAGTTGCAAAAGAATACAATGTTGCTGATTTTATCTCAGATTTCAAGAAAAATCTTTTTTACAAGTATGCAAGGCATAGTCACAGGTCTCAATGGTTGGATCAACAATTCAGGACATGTAAGGACACTTTCCCCATTGGAACTATTATATCTGTTGTAGACTTTGCGGAGAACTATACATTGCAGCCCCAAAATGAGACTCAAGCTCAATATTACAATTCGATTCAGGTTGCTATTTTTGTACACATCACATATAGACATTCCCCTGATAGCACAAAAGATGACCGAAAGATAATCAGAGAGTACCATTTTTATATGAGCGATGACAGGTCTCACTCTCATGAGTTTGTTCAAAATTATTTCCAGAACTATTTTGACTTCTTGTAGGAAAATGGTATTGCTATGGATAGGCATCTCATTTGGTCAGATAATTGCACTGGTCAATTTAAGATTGCCAGAATGTTTTATTGGTTGTGTAGAATGCATGTGGAGAGAGGTGTACCTCATATTTGGAGTTTTTTTTAGTCAGGGCATGGGAAAGGGGAGCATGACGGAGCAGGTGTGTGTGTCAAGAGAGCTCTAGTTAAGGAGAAATTGAGGATTTCAGGTGCTGTACTTCTTGATGCTCGTTCTATTGTTGATTGGTGTACTTTAGCATTGTCACAGGGGTGGATTCTTGATTCCACAGTGTGTAGATTCTTTTGGTTGGTTGAGGACGGAACTATAGGAGATAGATTGGATTGTCAAACAGTGAAAGACTCTTAAAAAATGCATTCATTCCGAAGCTCCAATAGTAGTACATGGACCATTTGGACACGAGAGTTGGCTTGTTTTTGCCCCATGTGTTTTCAGTATGATTGGGATCATTGCGAGTCAAGTGAGTGGGTGGATACATGGGTTCCACAGTATCTAACTCCTTTATCTTTGACACTCTCTATAAGAAATGATGACATGGACACTTCAGTTGACTATGACCATCTTTCAGATCTTTTGAAGCTAGGAGATGTTTTTGCATTGGTTACACCGCAAGGGAATGATGAGAGGTCAGATTATTGGTTAGCACGTTGTGTACAAGGTAAACAAAAGCTTGTACAACCGATGATAGATGGTGATGGGTTCACATATCCTACTGGTTCAGTTGTTGTTGCGGGAACATGGTTGCGAACATACATGATTAGAAAGAATGGAGTTCCCACATTTGAAGACTATGAGAAGCACAAAACTATTCTTATGTATTCACACCTTGTTATAGCAACAAATGTCAAGTTGTCAAAGCATCAAGGAAGACCAAAGACAAAAGAACTTTGGACTATTACTACTGTTGATCATGAAGCACTATTGGAGACCCTGAAGCAAAGAGATGACCCTTCAGGAACACTTGACTAGGTAATAAGTTAACTTAGTGCATTATTTTCTAAGTTTGTTTAGCTTAATTTCAATACATTAATTTGACCTTTCTTAGATTGTATTTTGAGTCAATAAACTTGGTTTTGTATGTGGAATGTAACTTGTGCAGGAGCACTTATGAAGACGCCTATGGTCACCATGGATCCAATTAGAGATAGAAGGACAAAAGGATCCTTAATGGTTAATTGAGATCTTTTGAAGCCTATAATGGCAATTTGTAACAATCAATTTGATTTAAAAGTTAAATGTCCTAAAACTCTTCATAAAGACTTATGACCAAAATCATGTATGGGTGGCCAATAGTGTCAAGAAGAGATCTTACATGTCATATACTTATGTCATTTGCATGGTTTGAATTCTTACATGTTTGATTGTTGTTTGTAATGCTTTAAGGATATTATTTTTTATCAAATTTAACAAGCTTAATCATGATTAATTTCACAGTTCAAATTTCAAACATACCACTAACAGTCAGTTGAAAGTGGCTCGTATCTCAGACCTCGTGAGAGGTATTGAAAAAATGTCAGGTGCTACGAGATCATGTTTTTGAGATCTACAATAACCTCTCTCAGTTTTGGGCAATTCGACTTCGTTTGTATTTGGCAAGGCGATCTCAGTTGATGCCAAAACTTGCAGTGAGGGTCAGTTGAAAGTGGCTCAGCAGCGTATCTTTCAAACCGTCTGCTCCATCGGCTCCGGTTGGCCGGGTAAACGCCATTGACAACCCCATTCTACCCACAGAGTCATGAAAATGCTCGTGACCACGCTCGACCCAAGTGACCCCAAGGTGCACTAAGCACGATTGGGCAGTGATCTTTTGGGGCTCGTATCTCGGACCTCGTGAGAGCTATCGACAAATTGTCGAGTGCTACAAGATCATGTTTTTGAGGTCTACAATAACCTCTCTCAGTTTTGGGCGATTCGACTTCGTTTGCATTTGGCAAGGCGATCTCAGTCGATGCCAAAATTTGCAGTGAGGGTCAATTGAAAGTGGCTCAGCAGTGTATCTTTCAAACCGTCCAACCTGGCATCGAACCATCTACTCCATCAGCTCCGGTTGGCCGGGTAAATGCCAATGACAACCCCATTCTACCGACAGAGTCACGAAAATGCTCGCGACCACGCTCGACCGAAGTGACCCCAAGGTGCACTAAGCACGATTGGGCAGCGATCTTCTGGGGCTCATATCTCGAACCTCATGAGAGCTATTGACAAACTGTTAGGTGCTACGAGATCATGTTTTTGAGGTCTACAATAACCTCTCTTGGTTTTGGGCGATTCGACTTCGTTTGCATTTGGCAAGGCGATCTCAGTCAATGCCAAAACTTGTAGTGAGGGTCAGTTGAAAGTGGCTCAGCAACATATCTTTCAAACCGTCCGACCTGGCATCGAACCGTCTGCTCCATCGGCTTTGGTTGGCTGGGTAAACACCAGTGACAACCCCATTCTACCCACAGAGTCACGAAAATGCTCGCGACCACGCTTGACCCAAGTGACCCCAAGGTGCACTAAGCACGATTGGGTAGTGATCTTCTATGGCTCGTATCTCAAACCTCGTGAGATCTATCAACAAACTGTCAAGTGCTACGAGATCATGTTTTCAAGGTCTACAATAACCTCTCTCGGTTTTGGGAGATTCAACTTCGTTTGCATTTGGCAAGGCGATCTCAGTCGATGCCAAAACTTGCAGTGAGGATCAGTTGAAAGTGGCTTAGCAGCGTATCTTTCAAACCGTCTGACCTGGCATCGAACCGTCTGCTCCATCGGCTTCGGTTGGCCAGGTAAACGCTAGTGACAACCCCATTCTACCCATAGAGTCACGAAAACGCTCGGGACCACACTCGACCCAAGTGACCCCAAGGTGCACTAAGCACGATTGGGCAGTGATCTTCTGGGGCTCGTATCTTGGACCTCATGAGAGCTATTGACAAACTGTTAGGTGCTACGGGATCATGTTTTCAAGGTCTACAATAACCTCTCTCAATTTTTGGTGATTCAACTTCGTTTGCATTTGGCAAGGCAATCTTAGTCGATGCCAAAACTTGTAGTGAGGGTCAGTTGAAAGTGGCTCAGCAGCGTATCTTTCAAACCGTTCGACCTGGCATCGAACCATTTGCTCCATCGGCTCCGGTTGGCTAGGTAAATGCTAGTGACAACCCCATTCTACCCACAGAGTCACAAAAACGCTCGCGACCACACTCGACCCAAGTGACCCCAAGGTGCACTAAGCACGATTGGGCAGCGATCTTCTGGGGCTCGTATCTTAGACCTTGTGAGAGTTATCAACAAACTGTTAGGTGCTACGGGATCATGTTTTTGAGGTCTACAATAACCTCTCTCAATTTTGGTCGATTCAACTTGGTTTGCATTTGGAAAGGCGATCTCAGTCGATGCCAAAACTTGCAGTGAGGGTTAGTTGAAAGTGGCTCAGCAGCGTATCTTTCAAACCGTCTGACCTGGCATCGAACCGTCTGCTCCATCGGCTCCGGTTGGCTGGGTAAACACCACTGACAACCCCATTCTACCCACAGAGTCACAAAAATGCTCGCAACCACGCTCGACCCAAGTGACCCCAAGGTGCACTAAGCACAATTGGGCAGCGATCTTTTCGGTTGTTGGATTCATAGAGGATTGGGACTATATCAGTGGGAAACTCAAAAGCGATTTTCAATACCAAGTTGATGATGCCTTCATGATGCATGATAATGCAGTTCTTTGTGTTGACATCAGTCATGATGCAGAGATGTTGGCTTCAGGTTCATAGGGTGGGAAAATTGAGGAGGACGTGCTTGCAATTGAATCCCAAAATACATATGTATGATGGCTTCGACAAAATATTTATTTGTGTCACTTGCATGAAGCGGTATGTTTGTGGAGAGCCAGAAATGACACGCTCTAGTTATAGCACCAAGTGTCCAATCAAAACACAGACGCATTAACACTTGTGTTGCAATAAGATCCAGATGGCACTATTCAGTAAATTAGTCCCTTCGTGTCTATCTTGTGTTTATGAATAGATGTTTGTAAGCCTTTATTGCTTTCAAGTAAAAAACATTATCATTTATAGTTTAGTTGATTCATTGTAAATCCTACACGGGGAGTTGTACTCGGATAATTCAAAGGGCGCTTAAGCTTCTCAATAGCGAAGTGACCCAACTGTTGGTGTTGGTTGAGTCTTTTTGTTTGGGCTTTAAAGGTCATTTTGTAAGCGTTTCTTTCGAAGACAAATCTGTTCACTAACAAGAAGTTAAACCTCAAACATAATAAGCTCCATGAACAAGGTATTCCAAAGTAGAGAAAAACAAATGTAACTTCAACAAGATATAATTTAAATCATAATGATAATCATAGTCAAGATATAACTTCACCATTCAATTTCACAAACATGAATAATAAATATGTATATACAAAAGATGACGCAAATATAACATATAAATGAATATGTTATATATATGTATCAAATGTATCAAAAGTATGTCCATATACAAATATGGCACATGCCATTTCAAAATGTCTACAAAATCAATGTTTTAAGGTGTACAATGTGGCATATATGCCATCTCAAAATGTGCCAAGTGTCATCTCTAAATGACCACAAAACTAAAACTGCATCCTATGCTGTAGGGGGATCATCAAAATGTAGCCTCTTTGAAGAAGTGTTGGGCTCTGATTGATCCCGCATAAAAAATGAGTTCAAACCAAAGTTAGATTGCTTACTTTATATGATATATATATATATATATATATATATATATATATATATATATATATATATATATATATATATATATATATATATATATATATATATATATATATATATATATATATATAATTTTCAAACACTAATTTAATTAAAATTATAACTGAATACAAATAAATTTGTACCTGGTCTCTCAATCGCCTACCACGATCAGGTGTCCTAACATAAGTCCTAGGTAGCGAAGGGACCATGCCAACAATACCAACTCTGACCTATAAATATATATTTGCAATAATGAGATTAGTAGACTGGTGCAACATAGAGTAATAAATCTACAAAATAGGATGATAGCATAATAAAATTACAAATTGATTGAACTAAAATTAAAACTTACATCTGGTGATCCCTCCTCTGGAATAGTGGGTTGGGTCAACAAAGAAACGAAAGATTCTCATGGGACCTCCCTCACAGTCGGAGTAACCTATGAGGGTAAAAAGATTGTCAATTATATATCAATGTACTTCATCATAGCAACCCTAGTTACAAAATACAAATAACAATATGTAAAAGTCTACGTACAATCAGGCTATCACTCTGAATCGAGACGCCTGTAACCCTATGCCGCCGCACCGGTGTTGGGACATCATCAATAGCCACACCCTATACAATAAAGTGCAAGTAAAATATTTATTACTACACACAAGTGGCATACATATGCATGCATAATTAATATTAAATAATTAACTACCTTTCCTTTGTCGACACCTGATGAAGGAACCCCCTCACGCCCCCCACTGACGTTGGCTGTAGCCTGCAAGAATACAATAAGATGACAATATATATTAGTAAATGTATGAATTTTATTGCTCTAATTGATAGAGATTTAAGCATGTACACCAAATGATATAAAAAAAAACTAATGGGTTCATAATTTATAATATACTGTATAGTCATCAAGGCCAAATGAAATGGCCGAAAGTGTGGACTCATCCACCTGTCTCACCTCCTCCTGTGTCATCGACTGAACATAAATGGAAAAAATATATATACATAAGTGCATGCAATCATTAAAACTAATCTAAATAAATAAATTATTTTTAAATTAAATAAGTCATGTGACAAATTTATTTATAATGTTTACTCTTACCGTATCAACAGGAGTCAATGGCTCTACGTGCACCTCTTGAGCACTCTCATGAGATGTAGATGCTCCATGAGGTGTTGCAGCCTTTGTAGTAGCCTCTCCTGTATCTCCCTCATCAATATCATGAAATTGATATATATAAGAATCAGTAAGCGGTCTGAGGCACATATGCCTGCACATAATGCACGTATGGGGCTCGCATACATGTGAACTCCGACGAGATGTCGATGCGCCAGCAGCATCCACAGGAGGCAACACTGACCTAGTCTGTGTGATCAACTGATCACTCAGTAAATGAATTGCCCTAATAGTCTGTTCAACAACCTCTCTAATGATATCAGGATGCTGCACAGAAGGAGGGGGTGCAACATCAGTGGGGGGGACAAAGGTAGTGGCCTTCCGGCGCTGGGAAGATGGCCTAGTCTGAGGAGCTCCTCTACCTACGCCCATGTTGGGCCTCATACTCCAATAATCAACATGTTGACCAAGCACAAACTTAGCATACAATTTTTTAAAGAAATAAAATGGGACCTCCAAATTGCTATGTGGTGGTTTATCAAAAACCATCCACCAGCGATCCCAAAAGTTTGTGCGCATTGCTTCATTTGTGCACCATTTTATTGATAATTTGGGCTTTTTGGGGTCAACTGGTATTCCGGTTTTAAGATCAACAAAAAGGGCAACTATATCTTCCTTAGTTATATTAAGGGCTGCAATCCCATCATGGTCAAGCCCGTCATCAAATTGGTCGTGCATATCATCACGCCAATGGAGAGTAGCATTATGTTGCTGCGTGAGTGTGTCAATATTTCCAATAATTATATTTAATGTGGTAAGCATGGGAGCTAATGTAGGTATATTTTGATATGTGTTTTGGAAACCTCGTATTGTGTTCAAATTTTCTTCTATCAAATCTTGTAAAGATTTAGGGTTTAGATATGGGGGATTGTTTTCGGGATTGTTATTTGGAGGGTTATTTTCTTCATTGTTGTCAGCCATGCTTGATTAAATAAAAAACAAATCTAAGTTTCAAATATTATTACAAATATAAATGCAAAACCCTATTTAAAAAAAAATTACTACATTTACAATGAAAATGAAATAAATTAATAAAAATATACAATTAACTACTTACCAAATATGTTTGAAGTCGAATTTGACGTTTCGAATATCAAGTATCCGAAAATATATCGGGTATCAGAAAACCGTGGCTAGAAAATGATAAAATCGCGCTAGGAAATGAAGAATAGGGCTCGCGGGTGCGGGATATATGCCACAGTTATCGGGTACCCGAAAATATCGGGTACCCGATTAGGAATGTGCTTTGGTGACAAGCTTGCCCAGGTGTACTGACACCCAGGCCTACTAAAAAGTCAACAAGCGCTTTCATGCGCTTTTGGACGAGTGAAAAGTGAATATTTTTCACATCGCCACTTTTTGACCCCTCATCTTCTTGCACATACCCTTCAGGTGATTTTATATGATTATCAATGTTAGGATTATAGTTGAATTTAATGATTTAATTATGTTCCTATGTTTAATTTGGAAAATTATCTAAAGTCAATTATTTAATTAATTGGAAATAATTGATTATGAAATTGGAATTAGGATTAATTATGCTTGAGTGTATTATTAAATAATTGAATATTTAATTGCATGCTTTAGGATGTATTAAATATTTAATTTGAGTTTTAATTATTAACATGTGCTTAATTGGAAAATGATTTGAATTATGTTTGCATATTTTATTAAATGATTAAATAATTAATTGCATGAATTTGTGATGCATTAAGTATTTAATTTATTTAATAAATATATTTAAATTATAACATGTGCAAATTGGAAAAAGGAGTTTGTTTTCAAAAGATAACTAGTTTTCAAAAGTCAAGTTGAGTTGTGCTTTTAAAAGATATTTTAAATTAATTAATTGTATTTTCTTTCAATTTTGGATTTTGAGTTAGATTAGAAGTTGTCTTATGAGTCATTTTCTGATTTGGAGTTAACTGGGAGTTAGCTTTTGAGTTGTCTTTTGAGATTGCTTGAATTTGGGAATTGAATTCCTATTAGGAGATTATTGCATTCATTTTTTAGAGAGACAGGTTTTGGAGAAGATTTTTGGAGGGAGCTTGTGTGCTTGGTTTTTTGGAGATTTGTGGATTGTTGTGGCTACATGTTGATTTGAATTTCTTTGTGCATCCGGATTGGGCACTTGTTTGCAACATAGCTTCCAGATTTGCAGGTTGGGCTTGATTTTGGAGAGAATTTTGTTCTCAGATCTACAAGGGTTTTCATTTTCAGTTTCTGGCATTGGATCTAAGCTAGGCATTGAATTTTGTATGTTATCTCTGTTTTTACATTCATATGTCTTTCTGAGTTTTTAATAAGTCTGGGTATTTAGAAACCCTAGTGTGGTTGATTTCCGTATTTTATTACTACTTGGCATCGTAGTGTTACTCTGGCAAAATTTTGTTGAATGATTGTTTATAGTTTTCCTACAAATTGAAATATTAAATCTGTTCTATAGTATATCTATAAGGTTAGAATTAAATAGGTTCCTATTAGTTGAAATCAATTTTGGAGAAAAAAATTCAATTTTAGTTGAAAAATTATCATCCTGGTAAAAAAATACCCAATCTGAGTATAAAGGTTAATTTTGGTGTTAAAAGCTTGCTGGAAAAAAAAAGAAGATAGTGAATAGAAAAAATACCAGTCAAAACAAATCAGAGTATTATAGTCATGAAAAAGACAAAAGAGTTTTGTAAAATAGATATTGGAGGACTTGTCAATTCAAAGCAAAAGTCCTATTTAGAATTGAAAAGAATATTCCCTGTCAAAAGAAAACATGCATTAGCATTAATAAATTTAGAAAATGTTTAAGTGAAAAAAAAAATTAAAAAAAAAAAATATATATATATATATATCATGTTTTATTATGATTTTTATTTTATTAAGTAAATATATATATATATATATATATATATATATATATATATATATATATATATATATATATATATAGTACTGTTTAGATTTGCATTGGAGTTTTTTTTAAAAAAATTAATTAAATTTTTTTTTGAAAAAGTACATGGGAGGTGGGGGCCACCACCTTCCCCACTCCCCATGTCCTCTCGGCCACCGTAGCAGTACCACTGCTACGCGAGGGGCCGTGACTTCCCAAATTTTTTTAAAAGAGAGCGGATTTTTAAGGTAAGGGCATGGGGTGTGGGGCCCGCAGGTTTCCCCCCTAGTTAATTTATTTTGTAATTTAGTTTTTAGTAATATGATTTTATTTTATGATAAAATTTAATTGTTATGTTAGAAATTTTTCATTTAGTAAATTAAATTAAATTAAATTATTAATTTAATTTTTATTATTAAATGTTATTTGTTTATTAGTTAATGTTAAATATTTTTATTTAATGTTATTTAATTTAAATGTTATTCAATATTTCATTTGCTTACTAAATTGTAATTAATAAAGTAATGTTTAGATTTTATTCTAAATGTTTGTGTTTATTTATTTATTAATATTTACTTTAGTAGTTGATTTTCTTTTCCACTTTGGTATTTACGCATATATTATTTTATATATATATCAATTGTGCATAATTGTGATATGATTATATAATTCAAATTAAAATTTAGTCTTAAATATGTGAATGATCAAAACGCAATATAAACACATATGTATATGTTAATCGGGGTTTAGATTATGTGCGCTAGGGAACGTGCTCAATGTTTTCAATATTAGAAAATGAATTATTAGAAGTATTATAATTATACTGAAATTGAGTTTTAGTTTCCATTGTGATCTCGAAACAACTATAGAGTATATTCTTTTGTTTGTTGCATTGTTTTAGTGTTCACGATATATTTTTTTCCTTAGCATCTTTATGTGTATCAACCTTTGAAATCAATTGTGCTCAAAATGAAACTTTAATGCTTATGGATTGATATCAATTATTTATAGCATGAATGTTGTCATGTTCGTACCAGTTTTATCTTCATGTACGTTGTGTGATATTGGGCAATAGATAGCCTAGGGGGAAAACAGAGACAGAGATATGTTTTCAGTGGGTTGTATTACAGTATCATGTTCTTTGTGTGTGCTTTTTCTGATTGTCATTTATGAATCAATCTTATGAGATCTTATTGGTTAATATCTATTTTTGGTATCTATGTAATTATTTGAGTTTCTACGTGTGAAACTGCATCTAGGATTACCTGGTAGTATACCTGTTTGATGTTTATGTGATTATGAGCCTAGAGGAGATTGATTAAGTGCATCTTAGGGGAGTGGCTTACAAAATGGGCCAGGATCCAAAGTGGTCAGCACTTGAGAAACCTATTGTAGGTTATGTAATTAAGTGATAACATAGTAATTAAAACTTTATAGATCATTTAAGAAGATAAGTTAGAGTATGGTTATGATTAGAATTCCTCATATCTGAGAGAGACTATTCTAATCCCACATGGTTTGTATTGAGGTTCCAGGGCCTAGACTGGTCAGTTCCAGGGTAACTCAATGCTTGAGAGTTCGGGGTCCATTGTGATCAGTCCAAGGTACTCAAATAGATAGACATGTGATGACACTCCCATAAGCATGTAGCCTAGATCATCTCCTGAGTATTTGATTATGCCTCTGGATTAGTGTGTCCCACCTTTCACTTTATTTTGTGTACCTTGAGTAGAGAGCTTTCAAAATTCCTTGCTCAGTGGTTTTATCCTTGTTTGGTTTTGGTCATCCGATTGGGGTTTGTGGTTATCTTCTCGGCACAGTGGGGTAGACCTTTGTGGTTCTACACAGACAAGTGGTAGTGATTTTTTACCATTTGAGATTCGACGTCTTGGTACCGGTGCTATTGGTACTTCTGCAGTTGGATGCTTTTTTTATTCTTCATTGTTGGTTTCTTATCATACCTTCTTTTATGTAATCATGTATTAGAGTATCGCCTGTGATACCTAATCCGAACTTGTACTTCTTTGTTAGATTTATTATTACATACCCTGCGACATGTGCAGTGGATGTCAGTTTATTAGTTATCATGGATGTCCATGAGGATTGTATTAATTGATGTAAGTTGTAATTGTATCATTTATGATATGGAATCTTTTGTTATCTTTCTTTAGTTGTATTTTGTTCTTAAGTAATTCTACATCAAGGAACCCTCGGGACTTGTAATCTGTTTTGGTTGTTGGTTTAATGTGAGTAAATAGTAATTGCTTCCGCACTATTGCGTATCTTGTTTGTTAACTTGAAAAAAAAATGTTCACCAAACTTAATAGCAAGTTATAGGTTAATCTCTCTTGGGTTCCTTGGCGGGGCGTTACATGGAGTATAATTCTATTCCACCCACTTTTTGTGATTAACAATCATACTTTTGTGGATTAATAGAAACAGTTTACTTATGTGGATTAATAGAAACAGTTTCCTATAAAAAAGTTTGTGGTGATTTCTTATTCTATAGTAAAACTTCATTTGAAAAAATACATTTGTGGCCAGCCAGATAGAAAGAAACAAAAATATCCTAAAATAATACCGTCCTGCTGAAACCCACCAGAAATCTAATAAACCCAAACGTTCAGCAAAACTTCCTATTGCTTTGTAGAGTTTGCAAGAATAATCTAAGGAATATTTACCAATGCTAATTCCGGAGATATTTGCTACACATGTTTCTTCTGATTGTATTGGCAAAACATATTCCCTCTAGTTTTGATCAGTACTTTATATCATACTAGTATATTTCTCTAAAAAAACCAATGTTACGTATAACTTGTCGGAAGTTACAACTCTCTGAACAAGTTAAAATATATCAAAGATAAAAAGATGATGTTATCACAGTAAGACAATGCATTGCTCAATTTATAAGATTATACCCAAATTTAGCCAAAGCCCTTGAAGTACATAGTACATAAAGTAGATAACATCTCTGATGTCAAATTGTTCATAGTGCATATACCTCTGAAATTCATTTTGAGTGATGAATATATTATGAAAACCCAAACTGACATACTAAAAACGTTTGAGACACTTGAAATAAAGCCCAGCCCCAAATAATTGAATTGTGAAATCTCTTCCCAACGAAGAAAGCTTTAGACTACACCTAAAGTGCCATCAGCAATCCCCAACACCTATTAAAGCATTCCCTTCGCAATAAAAGTAAGAACTTAGGACTCCGCCTGTCAACAGAAAACATATCATCCAACTTCTTGTCTCTTGATGCTACTCCAACCATGTTTTTTGAGAAAATATCAGCAATACAAGAAACCCAATGATAGACCAAACAAATTCAGGAACATCTTCACTAAGTTTCAATTGAATTATTACTGACAAAAATACGTATATCATTGTTCATGGATTCCAAGGAAGTTACCAGTTGCAACAGATATTGATTACTACTCAGCATCTTCGAGCCTTTCATAGAAAAGCATACTTGCATATGCTCCAAGAACACATTTTTCTGTCACTCTCTCTACATGAGAATCTGAAATTCTGAACCAAATTATATCAGAGTTAGCCATATTCTTATTACCAGTTCTGGCAAATTCACAGTCTCTGGAGTTTCTGTTCTCTTTCTCATCCATGTATGTTGCTTTCTCTGCATAATCCGTTTCAGTTGTCATGCACAATGTAGATGCTTCTGTGAGTTGCTTACTGACCTTTACCTTACGATAGACAGTATAGTGCCCACTTCCCAAATTCCCATTGTGCTGCACAACAGAAATAAGTCCATAGGGCAAGCTCCCTCGGCTTCCTATGCATCTAGCATTATCCAGATCATCTGTATTACCGTTTCCATGTTGATCTTTTATGGGCTGTAAATGTGAAACTGAGCTGTATTGCATCTTAGAGTGGGAACCCCGATAAGACTGGTTACCATCTGCAGTGACATCAACTGAAATAATTTAGAGAGGGGATAAACCAGAATGCACATCACTTGTTTCACTCCCCGACATTATTTATTATGTAACCTATGGCATAAACAATTACCTGTATCCCTAGATGATGACATACTTTTAGATCCACGGAAAAGAGAGTTGGGGTTTTCACACTGTTTCAAAACAACCAGCTCTTGTCAGCTTAGTATTTTTGGCATGGACCAGAAATTAGCATATCTTTGCATGATTAGAAATTCAAAGAAGTTCAATATTATCTTATAAGCAACAAGCATGCAACTAAATTTTATATATCTAATATTTACTGTAAGACACAGTTTTCTAGTAGGTAATATATATTTTTCCTGTAAAGTAAAAAGATGTACTAATATGGGAGGGATAATTAAAGGATCAAATGCCTCCGGGTTGAAATAAAATGCAGACTATAATCATTTTAGAATAGAAAAATTCATAATAGCTTTTATGCAATATGAAAACAATTATCTGAGAGTCCAGAACCACTGCCAACCAGAGCACCTAACTAATGCTAAAAGAAAAGAAGATATAAAATTTAAACAGAAACCGAGAAATGGAAAAATATGACTTCCTAAGATTTATGAAGCATAAAAACATAATACATAAGTACATCAAGGAGACATTAAAGCAGATGGTCCATCTACTAAAATTTCACTTTTTATGATATTTTTTTCAAACAAGTATTGGCATTGGTATTAAGGCAGTACATAAGAATAAGTGTCCAAACAACTGGGAGGAGGGGTCTCTACTAGAGAACAATGTGGATTGAAATGGTAGAATCAGGAGAAAATCCATTGACTCCAGTCTCATACCCTCGAAACACTTGTTTAGGGTGTTGAGTTTTTGGGTAGCTGCGAGATAGATCTTCTCCTCGCGTTGGTGTTCTCTATTCTTCCCTTTTGGCAAACTTAAGAACTTTGTCAACTTGCATGTATTTCTTTATCTCTGCTCGTGCGTATCTTATCCGGAATTATGTGTATGATTTATCGTGCCTTGTTGGCACCGTGACTTCTTCATTTTACTATATTCATATTCGACCGTCTTGGACTTCATGCGGGTGCTGACTTGGCATTGTTTCTGCTGGCCATCGTCATCGCCAGTTATCATCCTTGGCATCGTGAGTTGTTGTTCATTAATGCCATCGGTCTTCCTGTCATCGTCATTCCATTTTCTTCATTGGCATTTGATTCTTTTGGCATCGTTTCGCTTCATATTCTGAAGGACCCGTATATTTGTAACTGACTCTTGGTAGAGTCGCAGGTGGACTCTTGATGTATATGCACGAATGCTGGGTGTGTTGGTAGATGTATGCTCTGTGTTAGAAAAGTCATTTGTATCATATTCATGCTTGGTGTATGAGCAGCAGATATATTTACTCTGTGTATTGAGATTAGTCTGATCATATATATCAGTGTACTGTGACTTATAGTGATCATTCTCTGTTGTTTGTTTTGTATCTGATCATTGTGTGATCATTAAGCAGTCACAGTGATTCATTTGGTTAAAGTTAAGTCTCAAGCTTATTGACTGTCAAGCGGTAGACGTCAATAAGGAGCAAGAATTATTGTTTTGATTTGAGATCAGAATAAAGGCATCATCTTTTTGGGTGTGGCTGGGTTTTTCCCTCAAGTAGGAGGGTTTTCCGAGGATAAATAATGGTGTCTTGTGTTCATATGCTTTTCTGGTTTTCCATATATTGCTTTCATATTATTCTGGTTCAAAAAGATTAGCATAGGGAGGGGCTGGAAAAATTCTCATTGTAAACATTCCTCCATTCTTGCAAGCAAGTTCCCCAATACATTTGACAGATATAAGATGCAATTTTTCATGGTTGCTATAGTCCTAGACTCCTATCCATAATTGAAAAATTCGGACTAAGCAATAACTCAGCAGGCCCAAAACTTTTGAAAACTTGGGGCTTGACAATTTTATCAAACATTTTCTATACATCAAAGTTTTAAAAAATTCTACAAAATACACATTACAAAATTTGTTGAGCATATTACTAATTTCCATCATATATAAATCAAAATTAGAAATTAATACATACCATAGACCAAAAAACAAGTTCACTCTAAAAGAGTTATAATGCCACTTCCACTAGCCATGTCATATGAAGAGGTTGCCTTATCTAAAGAGATTTTTGGCAAGTTGTGCATTAATAACATCTAAGTAGGCACACTCAAGAGTTATATCTCAATTCCCCATCGCCCTCTCATTGTAATCAAATTTTTATTCGACAAATTCCAATAACTAATGGAGATTTGGAGTGGAGATCTTAATGAGGTTGAGGTTTAGCCCCTCATGTGGGTTTGGAGGCAATGCCCCCAACGGGGTAAAGGGGTAGTGCCCCGTGTGGGGATTTAAGAGAAGGGTCAAAGGGAAGCTAAATGAAACCTTTACCACCAATGAAAATCACATTTTTTTAACAGCAAGCAAGAAAAATAAACAATATGGATTTGGACAAGTTTTTAATGCAAAACTCGCAATTGTTTTCATTTACTTGCGAGCTTTTGGGCAAGCAACAACTTGCCTAGCATTTTGAATTGGGAGTACTTGCGAGATGGCCAGTTATGCAACACTGGTCCTATCAAAATCAAGGTTTTGTACTCTGTATTTGTATATAGTCAATTTTTTCAGACTCCTATAAATTATTAAATAGTATACAGCATAGCAGCAAAGATCTTTTGGGGGAAAAGTTGGCAAATTAAAAGTATAATGGCTTTTTGAAAAATTGGGATTTAAATGAGGAAATTGTTTTTAAAAAAATCATAAAAAAATGTAGAAAAAAGACGAACGGTTTGTTTTAAAAATTTAAAAGCATTCAAAGCATAGAGATATATAGATCAAATAATAAATAGAGAATTTAGTCCATGAATTGTCCCAATGAAATGTTTGTCTAAAATAGCAGAAAGTAGTGTAGCATCTAAGCTTTCTAATAAATGATTTTTTTGTAAGTTCTAAATGAAGTTGATAAAGTTATTGCTAAGTCAATAAAAGATTTTGCCGAATGATATGTGAGTAAACCTTCAGTGTTGTTGCATATAGCCATGCTCAGATAAATCCATACTATTAAATACTAAAGCATATAAGATCAGATTAAGATATATATATATATATATATATATATATATATATATATATATATATATATATATAAGATTATTATTATTCTCCTTATGATCAAAAACCTGATAACATTAGTATCTTATTATAATTATGTTTGGATCGGTATTAAAACCGATAACTTCAGTATTTATGTTGAATAGGCATCAAACCGATCGGTATCGTATTAATCGATTTCCTTGATATGAATCGGTGCCAAGTTAATATCCATAAAGCACAACGGGTGGTCACACCTATGGTAGACGTGACTCCTCAAGGAGTCACATCTATCATAGACGCGACCCATCGTAATTAACACAGAGATATATATGCCGATTGGTCTATTCTATACTCACACTGAAGTCAATTAGTGTGAAGTGTATTGAACAGCGATCACTTTCAGAGAGTAATCACATCATAATTAAAATTCATACATACAATTCTTCTCCTTAAATCAATAACAGTAATATTGTTAGAATAAACAATTGTATATATATATATATATATATATATATATATATATATATATATATATACAATCGGTATTATATATATATATATATAAAAGCTGGATTGAAATTTGAATAATAAGTTTGTCTTGAATTATTAGAGCTTTGGTAAAGGAAGATCCAAGAAGCTCTCAAACTTGAGAAATTCAATATCAATTATTAAATTATTACATATCACATTTCTATGGCAAGTGCTATCAGATTCGAGGATAGACTTAAAGGAGGAAACAACTTCTCGTCATGGAAATTCCGAATTAGAATGATTCTAAAAGAAAATAAAGTTGAATCTTTCATAAAGGAGGAGAAAGAAGAGCCACAAAATGATCCCGAAAAATCTATCTGGATTGAAGTAAATGAAAAGGCTATGAAGATCATTGTTGATGGTGTTAGAGACCATATAGTGCCAATTCTGACAAAATATGAGATTGCCTATCACATGTTCAAATCACTCGAAAGCACATATGAAATAAACAATGCTAGCAGAACCCTAACCCTAAAAAGAGAGATTAATCATATAAGTATGAATAAAGGAGAATCAATCAATGCATACTTTATGACAATATCTTCTCTAAGGGATGAATTGACAACACTTGGATATAAAATTCAGAGCAAAAAACTGACTCTCATTGCACTAGATGGCCTACCAAATACTTGGGAAACCTTTGTTCAAGGCATTAGAGCAAGATCTAAATATCCCAACTTCGATCGACTAAGGTCTGACTGTCTTCAGTATGAGTCAAGACAAAACAAGAAAAGGATCAAACAAAAGAACATAGATGAGGATCTACATGTGTTAAATGTAAACTCTCACAAGAGAGGAAAGAAGAAACACTTTAAAAAGAGGAAGGACCATCATGAAAAGGGTTCATCTACGAGAGATGTTTCTCACATTCAATGCTTCAGTTGTGATCAATATGGGCATTATGCAGCTAGATGCCTAGATAGAATTAAACAACAAGCTACATTTGCCGAAGTAAAAAGAAATAAAAAGGAACATGATTTAGAGAAACCTACATTCTACTCTACTCTCTCTAATCAAGTATCCAACAAATCTAATACCTGGATTATAGACAGTGGATCATCAAGACACATCACTGGATAGTTGATATAGAGAACTATTGGACTCTATGATAGAAGAAATTGATGAAGTAACCATCAGAGATGAATCAGCATATCCAGTAAAAGGTGTCGGGACCTGCACAATTAAGTTGAAGTCAGGAATGTCTATCCAACTCACCAAAGTTCTTTTCGTTCCAGGCATCAAGAGGAACCTAGTCTCCATATCTGCACTAGAGGATAATGGGTATAGAGTAACCTTCATGGATAGCAAAGTGTTGGCATGGCCAAAGAATTCTTCTATCAAGATGGTTGTAACTCTAGGGCACAAAAATGGTTACTTGTATGAGGTATGTACTGAACCTAATCTTGTTCTAATTCATGAAATTGCAGACTCTAATGAGATATGGCATAGAAGATTAGGACATTTAAACTTTCGTGCCTCATCCTCCATGGAAAAATAAGTCACTGGCTTACCTAAGTTAAAACAATATCACTCAGGTACATCTACGGGATGTTCCCTAGGCAAAAATACCAAGGGTTCTTTTCAAAGTAGTTCTAGTAAAACAAGTAATGTTTTAGAACTAGTTCACTCTGACCTATGTGGACCCATGTCCGCACCTTCTGTAGGAGGGTTTCTCTACTATGTAATATTTGTTGATGACTTCTCCCGAAAAACCTGGATCTACTTTCTCAAATGTAAAGAATTAGAAGAGATCCTCGGGAGATTTAAGGAATTCAAATCCCTTTCTGAAAACTCCTCTGGAAAGAAAATAAAAACCCTAAGAACTGATAATGGGAGGGAATACACTTCTGACATTTTTAGAGAATTTTGCAAAGAAGCAGGGATTAAGAGGGAGTTCACTATTCCTTACAATCCTCAACAAAATGGGGTTGCTAAAAGGAAAAATAGAACCATTGTAGAAGCAGCTAAAGCCATGCTCCTTGATCAAAATTTAGAAACCTATCTTTGGGCAGAAGCCTCCAACACTGTTGTATACATACAAAATAGATGTCCTCACTCTCATATTGAAGATAAAACTCCTGAAGAAGTTTTCACAGGTGTAAAACCAGATATTACTCACTTAAAGATATTTGGATGCCCAATCTATTTTCATGTACCTAAAGAGAAAAGATCAAAACTAGAACCTTCTGGAAGAAAAGGAATCTTTGTTGGATATAGTGAAACTTCTAAAGGCTATAGAATATTTATACTTGGACATAGAAATATTGAACTCGGTGGAGATGTAATATTTGAGGAGGATTTACCTTTTAAAAGAGCTACAAATTCCTTTGAGTTTGAAAGTATCACTCCACCTTCAAACCTAGAAGAGGATCTTGCTCCTGAGTTTCAGAGGGAGTATCTTGAAGAAGAGGAAGATGAAGTACAAAACTTACCACAAGACAATCATAAGACAAGATCACTTTGGGCACCAAAACAGTGGAAGAATCAAAGAACTTTGTAGCTCCTTCAGGGACTTTTAGAGAAAGAAAAATACCCCGAAGATTTTCCAGCTATGTGGCCATAATGAATGATCTCTCCAAGTTTGAACCTTCTACTGCATCAAAACCTCTCCAACACCAAGTATGAAAGGATGCCATGACAGAAGAATACCAGTCCATCTTAAAAAATGATGTTTGGGAAATAGTTTCAAGTCCAAAAGAAAAATCTATTGTGTCATCCAAGTGGCTATTCAAAATCAAGTATGCTACAGATGGCAGCATAGAGAAAAATAAAGTCAGATTTGTTGCCCGAGGTTTCTCACAAAAGGAAAGAATTGATTATGAGGAAACGTTTTGCAATTGTTGCCAGATATACCTCAATCAGAGCAATTCTAGCCATCCCCGCAGCCAAAGGATGGAAAGTTCATCAAATGGATGTAAAGATTGCATTCCTAAATGGGAAGATAGAGGAAGAAGTCTACCTAGAGGAACTAGAAGGATTTGAGATTCAAACTGCAGAATCTCATGTGTGCAGATTAAAGAAAGCCCTCTATGGACTTAAACAGGCCCCCAGGGCATGGTATGAGAGAATCGATAGATATCTCATGGAATTGGGATTTTCTAAGAATGATGCAGATCCAAATCTATACTTTAAGCAAAATAAAGGTGATATGTTAATATTGATCTTGTATGTTGATGATTTGTTAATTACAGGAGAAGATCATCTTATTGATCAATGTAAAAAGGACCTTTCTAAAGAGTTTGAAATGAAAGATTTAGGCCTTCTACATTACTTGGATTAGAAGTCTAGCATAACTCAGACAACATTGTGCTAAATCAAGGAAAGTACACCTTGGACATATTGAAGAGATTTGGTATGATGAACTGTAGACCCATGTCTTCCCCCATGGAAACAAACCTTCATATACTAAAGGAGGCAGCAACAAATTCTCCATTTGCAGATCCTACCCTCTACAGGCAAATAATCGAATCCTTGATGTACCTAGTTAATACCAGGCCAAATATTTGTTATGCAGTAAATGCTTTGAGTCAGTTCATGTGCGAGCCTAAGGAGATACATCTTATGGCTGTGAGGCATATTATGAGATACCTTCAAGGTACTCTAAATTATGGACTCAAATATGAGAAAGTAAACTTGAATCTACATGGATTCACAGACTTTGATTGGGCTGGAAGTGTAATTGATAGAAAAAGAACTTTTGGTTGTTGATTCAGCTTGGGATCCACCATGATATCTTGGATGTGCAGGAAACAATCTTCAGTGGCTCAGATTTCTACAGAGGCCGAATATATTGCCGCCTTTATGGCAGCAAGAGAAGCAGTATGGCTTAGGAAACTGCTTGTGGGATTATTCGGTGAGCCCCTAAAACCTACAGTTATCTATTGTGATAATCAAAGTTGCATAAAACTTTTTGTGAATCTGGTATTTAATGATAGATCCAAGCATATAGAGATTTTGTATCATTATGTGAGGGACATGGTGGATAGGAATGTGATTCAGTTGGAATATATCAGTACAAGAGATCAGACAACAGATATACTCACCAAGCCACTTGCCAGAATAAAAGTTGAACACTTCAGGAAAGGTCTTGGTATGATTGAATTGTAATTTGCATTGTCTTCTTTACTGATATATATATAAATAAGATGTTTAATGTGTAAACTTTTTTTGTCATATGTGTTGATATATGACTTTATGGGCTCCACTCCCTATGTTCATCTCTAAAAGGTGACGATCATTTGGAAATGAACACTTGTATTTAAATGTTATAAGATGACGATCTTGTAATATGGATATCATGCTGACTTGATATCATTCATGGATGTGCCATGATCTATTATGGTGGACATTATGCGACATAATGTCAATGCACACACCATAGCTAGGATGTATAAGGAGAATATAATATTCTCAAGCATACCATCCTTTAAGTATCACAAGTTATGTGATACTTATCATGTGTTATGTGATGATCGTCTTTACGAGATATGTGAGACTTCTTATCACGAGTTATGTGATACTTATCATCACGTGTTATGATCATCTTCATGAGATATGTGAGACTTCTTATCACAAGTTATGTGATACTTATCATCACGTGTTGTGTGATGATCGTCTTCATGAGATATGTAAGACTTCTTATCACTAGTTATGTGATACTCATCATCACGTGCTATGTGATGTTTGTCTTCGCGAGATATGTGAGACTTTCTGTCACGAGAAATGTGATATATATATATGTATATGATTTATCTTCCCTAGCTAAGAGGGAGTGTTGTTGCATATAGCCATGCTCAGATAAATCCATACTATTAACTACTAAAGCATATAAGATCAGATTAAGAGATATATGTATATATATAATGATAATAATTATTATTATCATTATATATATACATTAATATATATATAAGATTATTATTATTCTCCTTATGATCAAAAACCCGATAACATTAGTATCTTATTATAATTATGTTTGGATCGGTATTAAAACCGATAAATTTGGTATTTATGTTGAATCGATATCAAACCGATCGGTATCGTATTAGTCGATTTCCTTGATATGAATCGGTGCCAAGTTAATAACGTCCATAAAGCACGACGGGTGGTCACGTCTATGGTAGACGTGACTCCTCAAGGAGTCACGTCTATCATAGACGTGACCCATCGTAATTAACACAGAGATATATATGCCGATCGATCTGTTCTATACTCACACCGAAATCAATTAGTGTGAAGTGTATTGAACAGCGATCACTTTCAGAGAGTAATCACATCAGAACTAAAATTCATACAAACAGTTCTCCTTAAATCAATAACAGTAATATTGTTAGTATAAACAATTATATATATATATATATATATATATATGTTGGATTGAAATTTGAATAATGAGTTTGTCTTGAATTAACATTCAGTCTTGTCGTATGATGGGAGTGGATAGTAAAATGCTACTAACACAACACTACATTCCAAACCATTATTAATATCAAAGATTCAAAAGAATATTTAGTCATAGAGATTGAATATAATGTTCAACACCCAATTTTCTTGATTTGCTTGCCAACGTGATGTGTATTATATTTTCTTACCAAGTTTGAATGTGTTCAGTACATTTGTTGAGATAGAGGTTTACATTCATTTATTGAATCATTCAGAATATAAGAAGCGAGAATAAACACAATAGCAAGCTCAAGAAACTAAAAATCAACCAGCTTTCAAGCACTTTGTAATGGCCACCCCTGATTTTTTTGAAAGTGTTTGCAAGTTTGGAACCAAAGTGAAATGGTTTGCCGATGGTTTGCTTCAGATTTCATTCACAAAGAAGAACATACATAGAACATAATGCATTGCTAACAAGATAGAAGCAAAGTGCATTTAACCAACTAGTTCACCATTTTTATCAATCTCATTCAATAAACTGAAATCAGATTTAATACAAGTGCAGACTTGGAAATATATCCTTTGGAATTTTCTTTAGCTTCATCTATAAACACCTTGACATAAAGCTTTGCATCCATGAAACATTACATTTTTTTAAATACCTCTTATTGGAAGCCAAATCAGTTGATGTCAGGTCCAATAGAAAGGCCGATTTAGAACAATTACCAACAAGGACTAAGCAAAGTCGTCTAGTGACTGAAATATAGTTCCAGTGTGCTGCTAAGAAGCCAATAAAACCCCCCAAAACTTGCAATCAGGCCTATAAACCACTCAGAAATGAACAGCAACCAAAAATACTCCTGATTTGATTATCAACAACTCAAACAACCTGCAAGATTCATTGTTGCAGGAATTTGCTGTACTTTTCTTTGGACAGCTAGCTTCATAACACCCTCAAAGGAATCTCGCCCGAACTTCACTCTTAGACTCTTCGTCAAACAGCTCAATTGAATGCACAGTTACAGATTTGAATACAAATTTTTGTCTTCTCTTCTCAGACATTTTGTCAAACAGTTTGTATTTATTCTCAATTTGAATGAATGATATTCTGACTTACACAGAAATGCATGAATATTGGATCACCCACAAACTGAAGTAACATACTTTCAAGGCCAAGAATAGAAATGTTACAGAGCTGACCTTATTAGCAAAAACCAAGTTGGATCTGTTTTTTTGGCAAACTGAAGATTATTAAATCAGCAGCCTTTGGCAGCCAACTTGACACTCAATGGAAAGCTATAAGTTGTCAACTAATATATAGTAGAAATCATCGCCAATGAAGATAACGATTATACCGTCTTTCTGTAGTCACATTCAGCACCAAAAGTAATGAAGACAGCTCCAATGTCAAGACCTTCCGCAACCTTGTTCTGCAAATTTGTCTCAAAATGAGACTTCACAAATTTGAATAAACTTATCTATTAAAACCCTACAAAGATCTTCAGCTGAAAACTACATTTTGAACATTGTAGTGCAACTGTGAATCCTGGATGAATTCACCTTAAACTAGGTTTCCGTCCAATCCCCCAAACCCAAGGGTTTTCATCCTAGGGCTGTCTAAAAAGAACAGAAGCTCTCAAAGCTCTTCCAAGAAATTAAAATAACCAAGCATAAGAAATGAGCTCCACAAACTTGCTTTTATATCACTCCCAAGAAGTTCGACCCTTGTCACCAATGCACGTGGGACTAAATAAAATAACTTTTTTCCCATTACTATTCAAGTTTCTTTTTTTGAAAAAGAAATTTTTGTCTTTTCCTATTTTTTCAGGATTTGTTTTTTCCTATTTTTTCACAAATGCTTTTCCCCTATTTTTTCAAGAATGTTTTTTCTCCTATTTTTTTGCCAATGCTTTTTCACTATTTTTTCACGAATGGTTTTCTGTCATTTTTCCGCGAATGCTTTTTTGGCTATTTTTCCATGAATGTTTTTTCAGCTATTTTTCCGCAAATACTTTTTTTGTTGTTATTTTTCTACGAATGCTTTTATTTAATATTCCAACTATGTCACTTTTAAATAAAAGGCTACTTTGAAACTATATACTTTATTTTAAATAATTGGCCTTTCCATAGTCCCTTATGAAAATTATTATATCGATAAAGTTAAATATTTAATTTAACTTTATAAAACATTAACTTCTCGTTATTTAGTTTAATAGCTACATCAAACCTCAAGATGAACATTCAAGCCAACTCCACCAACATTATTAAAATGTCAACTTCATCTATCGGTGCTCATCACCAACTTACTAAAAATAGTAAGTATAGGAGAAAGTGCCTGAAAAGGCTCCAAAAAAAGGTGTTGCACTCCTAATATCTGCCTGAATAAGATATTGCTTTTGTCAATTTCCAGAAAGTGTCATTCAACTCCAATACATCCGCTCATTGGTGACATCAAAAACCCCCTTTGAACTAGCCAACACAAACCCTGAAAAATAGGACCAACCACTCTACAAGAGGACTTGAAAGTGGGGACATTACACACTTTGATTTACAAACACTTATAGAAGCGTTAGTGGTAGTGAAGACCAATTACCTACAACTACTTTCTGATAGAGATCACCTTTACATGCTTTGAGATCTATTTTGATGTGCTAAAGGGAAAGAAGAGGAGGCAGATAAGCTTACCGATGAGCTTAAGGTTACCTAGGATTATTTGGAGAGCACTCAAATGGCCCTTCAAGAATCAGAAACTCAAATTGATGAGCTTTCCTTGGATTTGAGCTTGGCACATTTTTCATCATCTTCTGTGGGAACTAAGTCTCCTATGGTAGCATCTCCTAACAAACAACAATCTTATACGAAGAACGTGAAGACTAGACAAAGAGATGAACTAAGTCTCCTATGGTAGACTCTTTTAACAAACAACAATCCCATATGAAGAGTCTGAAGACTAGACAAAGAGATGAAGAATTTGAGGGACCCCATGCTACGGTCTCAGGGATGGAGACATGCTCACATGAAGATTCTGATTGCAGCAATGAAATAGTTTCCTTAACAAATATGGCAGGTGAGCATGACACTGACTGCAAAAAAGCCAAAGATGAGGGAGGCTCGTATCTCATCAGAAATAATGATAGCGAAGTACTTCAAGAGTTTGAACTCTTGAGAGTTGAGGAGAATGATTCATAGGAGAGTGCAACTTGAAGCCATGAAGTCAAATCTTTGACAGGTAATGTATATGATTTTAAGCATGTTACACCTCATGGATCAGCACTTGGGGATGTGTGTTCAATAGGTAAGGAAGTTGCACAAACCTTAGCTCGTTTTGATATCACAAATAAATCCACTGAATACTTCATCTAGATAGTTTTCTTTGAAGAGGAACAAAAGAGAGTCCTAGGGTTGGAGTCTCAACATCAAGTTTGCAAGCAATCAAATAGGCACTTGAAAAATAAAATCAGACTACTTGCATTTGCTTTCAGATAGAGACCATGCCATCACATTTGCAAGGAAATTTTACAAAGCATTTGCAGGGGAAGAGGCACAAGAAGCTATCTCAAGGGCTATAAAGATTCAACAAATTAATGATGGAGTTAATGATGCTGGATATAATGAAATATCCGATGGCAGCAGTGGTTCCATTATCACTAGGGGTTTACATGATGATAACACAAGGGTAGAGCAAGATGAGTGGGATTTAGCTAGGCTTAGTAGGCAAATTGTGCACGATGATGCAAGCCTTTCGCTCCATGCTCTACATGGTGAAATTCCTAACTCACACAATGAGATATGGAATCCTAGTATTGATTCAGGATTTCCATCGAAGACTATTAATGCATTTCATTGTGATTACATCGTGAGATATGCTACCGATGACTTGATGTTCCAAATGACACATAAGTGTGGGGTGGATGACTAGTACAAGGTGTGTCATGTCCCTTTATTTTAAGGGAATTGTTTTTTATTTTGGTTCGGTCCTATATGTAACTTGTGGACCTGTTTAGGGCCACATATTCAAAACTGTATTGGGTTGACATGTTTGTTAGTGAAGGTGTGAATGTGATGTCCCCTTCAAGCTAGTGACATCATGCTAGCTAGTGGTTAGCCTATCAATGGACCCTCGTAGGCTAGTAGACATGGATAGAGGGCCAATTATGGTACAAGGAAGAAATGGCTATTTTTAGGCTTATTTTGAGGCTATAGAGATGGACCCCTGCTATTGTTAGAAATACCTCATGGTCACATGGAGAATATTTTCACTAGCTCCCGGTTCAGACAGCTTGGTCAAATTCACAATATTATGGGAGTTATGACATTTTTCGTGGCTAGGTATTAAAGAAGAATAATTATTTAATATAAAGTTATATTATAACTTTATATTAAAAATCACTTAAGTTGAGGGTCTTAACGTCATGAGAAGGGGGCCAAATTTATTAATAATTTATTTGTCTTCTTCCTAAGTCTAAATGATTAAATAAAACATGAATTTAATGTTTATAACATTAAATCAAACTTGCTTGAGAGAAATCGCAATTTCTGCTTTTTGGGTACGATTTAGACTTGGAAGGATATATATGCTTAGCGTGAGAAGCAAAGGGCATCAAGTTTTCATTATTGATTAAATTTTCCTTCTACTCTTGAGCTCTGAGAAAGGGTTTGACAATGCAGCCATTGAAGAACCTAGTTCTTCTATGTGTTCATCATTTGAGCCAATGAGATATTTGGTGAATTTGATATCCAACGGAGGCTTCATCCAGAGGCTTCTATTGTGCTTCAGCAGAGGTTTACTCCAGCATTTTCAGCATTGATTTACCGGTTCAGAGAAGTGGGATTGTAGACAGCACACCATCATTCATCCAGCGTGAGCAGAATACTACAGAAGGCATCTTTATGCTGGGACACAGTTATGCTGGGAAAGTGCGATTTTCATCAATAAATTCCCAGGTTTTTAATGTGTATTGAATCCAGTCTTATTTGTTGTTATTAATTCAGATGTTATCATTTGTACTAAGTTTGATTCATTGAAAACTTAATAAAAGCAACAGTAGTTCATTTTCTATTCAGTATTTCAGCGTTATGTTATTTGCTTTTTATGTCAAAAACCCTTGCCAAAATTACAAAAACATTATAAAACTATCAAAATAAACATTACAACAGCAAGAGCCTGAAAGGGGTTCTTACAGTGGTATCAGAGCTAAAATCCTGCCATTCTGGAGGGTTAGGGATTTTTCATGCAGCGGGAAGTATTTGGTTCTCATAGGTACTATACATGTAGAAGAGCACTGCTTGAGGGAGAACAAATTTTAGACATGCAACCGGATGCCATGGGTGAAAGGCAGGCTAATAGCCCACCCAAGGTAAACAGAAATAATGAAGATTAGGAAACGAGACTTCTTCAGAGTCATGACTATAGGGAAGCAACAAATGGCTTAGACGTTACAAGCACTTACAACCATGATGGAATGTATAATTCCACAGGCCAGGCGGAATCATGAACAAGAAGATAATTAGAGTGGAGTTGGTCCTCCCAGAGTACGGAAAACCCATTCCAGGACAGCAGATAGGCCTACTCGCCCTACCTTTGGCAGAGACGAGCCAGCTGTGGAACAGGTAGAAGCTGGTGAGGAGATGTTTGCAGATAACCTTATGGCTGCAAGTGATGAATGGGAACTTTTAGCACCACAGGTTCGAGAGAGGATGACCTTTGACAGGTTTGTGAATCAGAGGGAACATTATCGCTCCGTGAGATAGGAGAGAAGACCTCGACAAAACAATGAGCTGAAACATGCTACAGGCAAGCTCACGTTGTCTACATTTGATGGTAGTGGGAGGTCAACCGCACAAGCTTGGATCCACAAGCTTGACACATTTTTAGCCTTGAGGCCTATGACGAAGATAGAGGCAATAAAATATGCCACATTGCATCTGGAGGGAGTGGCGCATGACTGGTGGTATCACGGATTGATCACTCTTCAACATAACTAGGTGACTTCTTACCAGGAGTTTGTAGACAGGCTAGTAGAGAGGTTTGATAGGAAGGATCCAGAAATCTACTTTAGAGAATTGGCTCAGTTAAAACAAACAGGCAGCCTGGATTAGTTTATCAATGAATTCCAAAGATTGGTAGTAATGGTACCTTACTTGTCTGAGAAAAGATTGATAGTTTTATTTAGTGAAGGATTAATTGAACCACTAAGGGGTTGGGTTAAGGCATTTGATTCTCTGACTTTGCAGGTGGCTATGAATAAGGCTAGAGACATGGAACATGCAGCTCCATCAAACAAATTCCATTCAAAAGGGGGGTCATCTAGTAAGGACAGCAAACCGTTTTTCAAGAAACCAAGACAGACAGGGTTTAAAACTGAAAATAAGGATAAGTCTTTTGCACCACTTGATAGGGACACACTTAATGATTTGCGGAAAAGGAAGTTATGTTTCTATTGCAAAGGAGGACTGTATGACAAAGACCATGATTGTCCTCTACGGCCTAAGGGCAAAGCAAACGGGATTATGTGGGCTTTTTATGAGGATTCAGACATTGAAAATTCAAACCAGCAGTCCAACCAAAAGGAATTCAATGAAGAACAGGGAGACACTGATGAAAAAAAATTGAACAAAATGACCACAGGAGAGGAGAAGACTGAGGGAAGAATTAAGGAGGCCCGTCTCACTAGTGTACAGCAGGAGGGGTCATTCAGAATGAGAGGAGTGTTGGCTGGGCAGCGAGTCATCACTTTGCTAGATACAAGCGCCACACATAATTTCATTGATTCTAGGTTGGTAGAGAGGTGTGGGATTCAGACAGAGCAGTTTGAGGGTTTGAGAGTGAGGATAGCTGATGGCTATGTCCTCAAATGTGATAGGAAGATCATAGATTTACCCTTGAAGATAAACAATTTTGACTTCAAGGCGGATTTTTATGTGGTGAATATGGGTGACACAGATTTAGTGCTGGGCATGACTTGGCTTCATGACATTGGAGTATTCACTCTCGACTTGAAAGAAATGGAGATGAAATTTCAGTCGGATGGGAAGACACACATATTGAAGGCCATCCGTGACACTGAGTTTAGGATGATGTCTTGTAGGCGCATGGAGAGCTTGCTGAAGCATGATCAGGATGAGTGGGCAGTGCATTGTACTCTCATGCCAACACAGGGGCAGCAGGAATCAGAATATCATCCCGACATACAGGAACTGAGGATTAAGCACTACAAGGTTTTCAATGAGATTCCATCAGGTAGACCTCCTGATATAGGTATTGAGCATATTATTGAGTTGGAGGAGGGTGCTAAGCTTGTAATGATCACACCATACCGACATCCGAAAAGATTGAAGGATGAAATAGAGAAAACTATCAAGGAGTTACTTGCCATGGGCCATATCAGACCGAGCAAGTCTCCTTTCGCTTCTTCTGTAGTATTGGTGAAGAAGAAGGATGGCATGCTCCGGATGTGCATTGACTATAGGGTCCTAAATAGGAAGACAATTAAGAATAGGTACCCCATCCTGCGGATTGATGAGTTATTGGATAAGCTTCATGGAGCATGTTCTCCAAAATAGATTTGAGATCAGGTTACCATCTGATCCGGGTCAGAGAGCAGGATGTAGAGAAGAAAGCGTTCAGATGTCATTGTGGGCATTTTGAGTTTGTAGTTATGCCGTTCGGGTTAACCAACGCACCTGCTACCTTCCAGTCTGTGATGAACAGGGTGTTTCAGCATCAGTTGAGGAAGTTTGTGCTGGTTTTCTTTGACGACATCCTGATTTACAATAAGACATGGGATGAACACTTACAACATTTAGATACAGTATTGAGCACGTTGAGTAGAGAGTCCTTGTATGCCAAGGAATCAAAATGTGATCTAGGCTTGTCAGAGTTACTATATTTGGGTCACATTATTAGTGAACAAGGTGTACGCATGGATCCGGAGAAGATTCGTGCTATTGTTGAGTGGCCTACTCAAGGCAACCTTACACAGTTGAGAGGATTTTTGGGATTGTGTGGGTTCTACAGGAGGTTTGTCAGCGGTTGTTCCAGACATGCAGCACCCTTGACCGATTTGATGAAGTAGGGGGCTTTCTTGTGGACTCCTGAGGCACAAGAGTGTTTTGATAAATTCAAGGAGTTGATGACTTCTTGTCCAGTATTAGCATTACCAGATTTCGGCAAGCCTTTTGAGCTACAATGTGATGCATCAGGGGAGGGTGTTGGAGCAGTGCTTATGCAAGATAAGCATCTGATTGTTTATGAGAGTAGGAAGCTCAAGGGACCTGAGAGGAGCTTCAACATATATGATAAGGAAATGTTGGCCATAATGCATGCCTTGGCCAAATTCAGGCAGTACTTAGTGGGTAGTAAATTTTGCATCAAAACAGACCGTAATAGCCTGCAACATTTCCTAGGGCAACGAGATCTCAATGAGAGACAGCAGAAATGGGTAAGTAGGATTATGATTTTGATATCACCTATTTCAAGGGGACACAGAATGTAGTTGCAGACGCTTTGTCACGGAGACATCACTTGAGCATGATGACAGACATAGCAGAGGACTGGAGACATTTGATCCTTGCAGAGTATGCAAAGGATACGTGGGCAGCAGGATTTATTGATTGATCCATTCAGGATAGTGGTTTTTCCCTTGTGAATGAGCTCATCATTTACAAAGGGCGTATTTATTTCGTGCCAAGGTCAGAGGTCAAGGGGATGGTGTTGAGAGTTTATCACGATTCACCTATGGCAGGACATCCTGGGTTCTACAAAACTTACCGGCAGATTAGAGAGCACTTCTCATGGAAAGGGCTCAAAGCTGAAGTGTTACAGTATGTTAGAGAGTGTCCCACCTGCCAGCAGAATAAGCAAGAACACTCTTACCCAGCCGGTCTGCTACAACCACTTCCGATTCTTGATAGGAAATGGGAGTGTTTATCCATGGACTTCATCACAGGACTGCCAAGAGCTCAGGGCAAAGACTGCATATATGTAGTTGTCAATCGGCTCACGAAGTTTGCCCACTTCTTTCCGATCACGACTACATACACTGCTACACAGGTGGCGGAATTGGTTTTTCGTGAGGTGTTCAGATTGCATGGCCTACCTTGGAGCATAGTCAGTGACAGGGATAGCAGGTTTATGAGTCACTTCTGGCAGGAGTTGTTCAGGTTGTGTGGGACAGAGCTCACTCCAAGTACCAATTACCACCCTCAGATGGATGGGCAGACTGAGATAGTCAACAAATGGGTGGAAGGATATCTCAGGAACTACATAGCAGGGCAGCAGAAGGCTTGGGTCAAGTGGATATACCTTTGCGAGTACTATTACAATTCCACTCACCACATGTCTATACAGATGTCCCCTTTTATGGCATTATATGGGTATGAGGCACCTGGTTTTATGGACTTGCTACTGAGTGACAGTCGTGTGCCTAGTGTTGGAGATTTACTGCAAGAAAGTCAAGATATTGTTAAGGTTCTCAAGGAGAATATTGCTAAGGTGTAGAACCAACAGAAGCAGTATGTAGATAAGAAGAGAACTGAGCAAACTTTTGAGGTAGGAGATATGGTGTGTTTGATGCTACAACCTTACTGCCAATCTACTCTCAAGAGGAGTGGGGTCGAGAAACTAAAGCCACGATACTATGGGCCTTTTAGAGTGATTAGAAGAGTGGGAGAGATGGCGTATGAGTTGGACTTGCCAGCAGAGAGCAAAGTCAATAATGTCTTTCATGTGTTATGCCTCAAAAAGGCATTAGGACACCACATTGTTCCTTCCACAATGCTTCCACCATTGGATGATGAGGGAAAATTAGTTTTAGTGCCAGAGGCTATCTTGGAGTTTAGGGAGAGAAATTTGAGGAGACGCACTATTAGAGAGTATTTGGTCAAATGGAAGGATATGCCAGTTGAGGATGCTACATGGGAGAGCGAGGAGATTCTACAACATCCAGAGTTGAGATTGCTTGAGGACAAGCAATTTTAGGAAGGGCGGACTGTGATGTCCCCTTCAAGCTAGTGACATCATGCTAGCCAGTGGTTAGCCTATCAGCGGACCCTCGTAGGCTAGTAGACATGGATAGAGGGTCAGTTATGGCACAGGGAAGAAATGGCTATTTTTAAGCTTATTTTGGAGCTATAGAGATGGACCCCTGCTATTTTTAGAAATACCTCATGGTCACATGGAGAATATTTTCACTAGCTCCTGGTTTAGACGGCTTGGTCAGATTCACAATATTATGGGAGTTATGACATTTTTCGTGGCTAAGTATTAAAAAAGAATAATTATTTAATATAAAGTTATATTATAACTTTATATTAAAATCACTTAAGTTGAGGGTCTTAACGTCATGAGAAGGGGGCCAAATTTATTAATAATTTATTTGACTTCTTCCTAAGTCTAAATGATTAAATAAAACATGAATTTAATGTTTATAACATTAAATCAAACTTCCTTGAGAGAAATCGCAATTTTTGCTTTTTGGGTGCGATTTAGACTTGGAAGGATATATATGCTTAGCGTGAGAAGCAAAGGGCATCAAGTTTTCATTATTGATTGAATTTTCCTTCTACTCTTGAGCTCTGAGAAAGGGTTTGACAGTGCAGCCATTGAAGAATGTAGTTCTTCTGTGTGTTCATCATTTGAGTTAGTGAGATATCTGGTGAATTTGATATCCAGCGGAGGCTTCATCCAGAGGCTTCTATTGTGCTTCAGCAGAGGTTTACTCCAGCATTTTCAGCATTGACTTACCAGTTCAGAGAAGTGGGATTGTAGACAGCACACCATCATTCATCCAACGTGAGCAGAATACTACAGAAGACATCTTTATGCTGGGACGCGGTTATGCTGGGAAAGTGCGATTTTCATCAATAAATTCCCAGGTTTTTAATGTGTATTGAATCCAGTCTTATTTGCTGTTATTAATTCAGATGTTATCATTTGTACTTAGTTTGATTCATTGAAAACTTAATAAAAGCAACAGTAGTTCATTTTCTATTCAGTATTTCAGCGTTATGTTATTTGCTTTTTATGTCAAAAACCCTTGCCAAAAAATACAAAAACATTATAAAACTATCAAAATAAACATTACAACAAGAGCCTGAAAGGGGTTCTTACAGTGAACCTCACACTTTTGCTTCCAAGAAGCAATTGTAATCATCATGGATCATCTATCTCTTATTTGTATTTGCAATTCCAATCGGAATTGGTTCTTTGTGTTTGCGGTTTCAGAGGTGCAAGATCCTCCCCAGTCTGTCGGGTTCGCCCAAATTTGTGAAGTCTTCATTTGAAGACAAATTTTTAATAATTGGAGATATCGTCTTGTGCATCTAAAAATATAAATATTCAGGTATTAGTGATTCATTCCATTTCCTTGTGTTGATTCATTATAACTGCAATATATCATATTTGCAATAGTTAGAAAATATTTGAATGCCTTGTGAGCTACCTATGTGTCTGCCACAATATTAATTGCCAGATTTTAATAGCTATTTTGTATTTGTCGTCCAAGCTAGCATTGGGCATAAACATTATAGATCGAACGGCTTAACAACTCGACTTTAGTTTTGGCGATAGACATATTCTTAATACTAACCATCCTAGCTCCTGACAACGCCAACAAATACATCCAACATCGATGATTTGTCTATTCCATGGTGGCAATAACCTCATGTAGTTTGCATAGTCAGTAAAAAATACAAGCAAAGTCAATTCCTCACTGTCGATATTGTTATCAATAGTGGTGGGACTATCTATAGTCTGAAGGTATTGTGTGCATTCATTTACAACTTGGTGTGTGACACAGTATGTAATAATATTGAACAAGCATCGAAAGGTTTGAGATGAGTATGAATTGTAGAGGAGCTTATACCATCAATGGGCAGTCGCATTTGAAATTATGGTGTTCATTGTTTGCAAAGGCAACGGTATTCCAAGTGTCAGTAGCATAGACCTTCGATATCCTACTGAAGATTCCATAGTTTTTATGTCATGGTTGTAGAACCAAATATTGGGGCCTCAACATCACAAATCTCCAATCCATTGTAACACTCTACATCTATATGATCCTAGACTTTTGAGTTGGCATACAATTTTGTATTGAGGAGGAAGACAAGTCTAAACAACATCATTCATATCTATCATTGACAATACTGAGGAAGACGATTGAATGATTCATAAGATGACCCATCAGATGAATCTCCCTATTCACCGATCTTCAAGTCAATTATTACAGACACTAATCTCATCTTCTGAAGATTGCAAAGCTTATTATAGTTCCTACATTTTTCTTCTAAGCACTAATGGGGGTATTACAAGGTGCTCCCTTTTGCGGAGGAAGGAACCAAATCCCGTAAGCCTTCCCACTTGCTTCTCTGAGATGATCTCTAGTTTGGGATACATGATAGGGAGGTAGTGTTGTGGTAGTTTGATATTCAACTTGTACCCATTGGCGAGCAGCTGGAATTTTTAGATATCGGGGAAGGTGGATGGCTATTTTGTTTATGGGATCTAGGCAGGGTACTCCTATGGGGGGGTATGAAACCTGTAGATTTCAGCACCATGAGGAACCATGAGGATACTACATTTGGTTGACTTATTCTAAGTCACCTATCCGATCACTTTCGAGATATATGATGAGTCCTAATCTTGGGATCTAGGGATTCACATGATGGATGGAGTACATCTTAGGTTGTTGCAAATTGATGATAGTTATATCAGAGTGATGCAGCGAATTGAAGAAACCATATTACTGAGATTGATATGGGATCCTAGTATTCAGATTGGCATAAGGTGCACTAGCATTTGGTTTGGTATGCAAATGCAGATTGCTTGAGGACGAGTAGTCTTTGGGAAGGGCGGACTATAATGTCTCCATTATTGCGCCTTGTAAAGAGCTTGGCTAGGTCTTAACTGCAAACTGATTTTTTGTATTGGTTTTGCAATTTTTGGATTTTTGAACATATCTAATTTTTGGCAATTTTCTCAAAGTATATAATTGAACCAAACAACAATTTAATATAAACTCCACGTGCTTGCTAAATTAACCAATATGATTAATATCAATGTTTAATTGGCAATACATAATTTAATTATTTAAATTGGCACCTTGAAACAATTTGCAGCATGTCTAATAAAGTGACGCAGCCTCAAAGAATGATTCGAAACTTGTTGGAAGTTGACGCTAGCAGCATGTAATGGCTTCCAAGCTTGTAGACTCCTTGCGTTACAAATTGGTGAAGGTAAATTGTAATGGCAACCTTCCCTTAAACCTCATGCAGCTGAAACAATGATATGCTGCCCTCTTAATAAAATATGAACTCCTTCATAACCGTACGACATCCATTAATACACTAACCAAATGCAGCCAGCAACACAATTCATTGGCAATTTAGGCCAATTCAAAGTGTGTAGAATCCAAGAAGAATTTGCAGCTCCTCAAGCTTCTTCCCAAACCCTTGTTTTTTCTCTTCATCAAAAAAAACAAACATCATGAATGAATTGCTTTTGCATAAAGCATTGCTTTTATAATAAAAGATATCTTCTTCAAGACACCAAAAGCAAATAGCTTCTCTCACACACTTTTCACTTAAGAGCCTTCATCAATACACTTTTCAATTAGAAGCCTTTATTTAAAAACTTAATAATTAATAACTCCAAAGCTTAAGCTTCATGAAGACAATTTTCACTTAAAAGGCTTCTTCTACACACTTTCAAATTATAACACAAATGATAAAGTCATTTATTAAGATAAACTTAATAAACAATTTATAATATGAAGCTCCATCAAATAGACTCTATTATATGCTCATGATGCCCACACCCTGTGCCACCACTGCACGACTAAAAATAGAAACCGCCCAAAATAGACTTAATATAAACAGTAAGTCCCCTTCAAACTAGAAACTCTGCAGATAAATCCACAACTCCACTGATACCAATGCACATGCGCTCTACTAAAAATAGTAATCATGACGATCACCCAAAATAAGCACTTACTATAAATAGTAAGTTTGTCAATCTGACTCAAACGAAGAGCAACCCTGACATCACAGACCTCTAGAGTGGAAACTGACCACTAGCTTTGCCACACGATCCTCTCCAACATCCTGATTAGCCTACGAAGGTCATAGAAATAAGCTAATCCCATATGCCTAAAAATGGGGACATTACATGCCTTCCTAAGCACCAATTATTTTTAGAGGTTAGCCTATTGTCAGTGGTTCCCCTAGGCTAATGTGGTGATTAGGGGGCCCTTTGAGGGTGATTAAGGATTATTCATTTGACCCTTTGGGTATCTATTTCAATACTCTATCTGAGTGCATCAGTTTATTTGTGGTTTGCCTTCTAGATGTCTTTTTGGCTTTGTTTATACACACTATTTTTATTAAGTCACTTGGACATTTGGGTCCATAATTACCAATGTAACATGGGGACACGTCCCTCCCCCCCAAACCCCCACGCACTCGGGTCAAGGATGTCCCCGGGACAGGGAATTGGCGTTCCCAAGTCCCCCCACCATCGCCTTCGCGCCACCATCTCGCTGCCAGGGATTTTTTCATGCAAAAGTTGTAGATGTAGCACTTGTGATAGAAAGAGAGTTTACTGGTTACCGTAAAGGTCACTGTTACACACACACACACACTACATATGCATATTTATGAATGTATGTAAATGATTTTGTACTTGTTTCAATATCATACTACTCATTGTAATCATCTTTGTGATATTTTTGATATTCATGTTGCAATTTTTCTATGTTCAAGTATTTGGTATTATAATTTATTAGTTCTTATACTATTATACATCATTTCATAACTAGCATTTCAAGTACTATATGTATAGTATATTACAACACCCCGACCCCCTACCACCATCCCCCCGCCGTCCTCAAATTGAAGCCCTTTTTTTCCCTATCCCGAAAACTCATCCCGATGTCCCCCAGTGCCCGTGTTACATTGATAATTACTATTTAAGTCATTGGTTAAAGAGCTCTACAATTATATCTGAAAAGTTGGCAGTATCACTTGTTGGTTTGGTATTTGGCATTTAATGGAGTTGGGCAATGGAGATTGATGTCTAATATGTAGGTCTAAAGCATTGTTTGAATTTATCTTGCAATTGCCAAGTAAATATTAGGACATCATTCTTGGTGTGTTATTGTAATTTGGAGATGTATGCTAAATGAAGTACCATTGAAGTCTATTTGTTGTTGTGATCGGAATGGTCAGATTAGTGCATCACAATCCCTGTATAACAAGAAGGTATTTATATTGAAATTCATTGTTTCAACTGTTACAATTCTGAGTTCTTATTTTTGTTGTTCACTAAGGTCAGAGCATGTAACATCCCCTTTCTAGCATTAGTAGTAGGACATTGTCATTAGCCTATTTCTTTAGCCTATTTCTTCATGGTCCCATAGGCTACCCAAGACATCAGAGGGATCTTGGGGCCATTTGGCCTAGGTAGTTTTAGTTGCAGGACGATCTGAGGTGTCTAGATGTAGTTTTGGGCATACTTACTATTTACAGTAAGTCATTTTGGACATGGTCGAAATCTTCAATGACTGTGTCATGTCGATGGTAAATGATTAATATTTGTAATGTCCCCTTTCTATTTTTTCCCTAAATCACAATTGCACAAGATTAGGTTAGGTTTTACCATATACAGGGTCTTCGATTATGTGATTCCAACCTTGCAACACAATTAGGATTCATACATATTCATAATGTCATAGTTAGATTTCTTAGAATTATAAATAACATATAAATAAAGAATGTAAATCAATTCAATAGATGTTTGGAATTAATTTGAGAATGACCCAACCATAGAAATGATAAGGCAGGGTGATTCAATGAGGTACCCTAGAAACCTCCTACCCTAAGCCCAAGAGTGGATACGTTTTTCCCCCTTAGCCTCATGTGGCCCTTGCCATACATATGATGAGAAATTGTTTTAAAATGATGACATGGCAAAAGCCTTAACTTTGCATGTAGATCAATCAAACAAAGGTTTTGAGACTTATGATAATATTGAAAGGTATGATGAATCATGTGTTCTTAATAGCAATAGTTTACTGATGCATGATAGTGTTTTGGATGACCAAACTGATTTGGTTGAATGAATTATTCTTTTTGTTACCCAAAATTAAGATTAGTAGGGAGTTTTTTGATGTGGTCTTTCTTGAGTTACCTTGGCAAGATATATTACATGGCATTGATTTCAGCCCTCATAGAGTTTTCAGACCTAAGAGAGTTGTTCTAGTTTACACCAGCAACTTAGGATGGGTTGATATGATTTTTTGTGTGCCTATGATGGGTATTTTGCATTTATCATTTGGAGTTGGAGAGTTGCTCGGTGTTGATAGCTACTTGAGATACTTCTATCAAATAGGCCTAGGCAGTTTCAATTGCAAAACGACCTGAGGTATCTAGATGAAATTTTGAGCATACTTACTATTTATATTAAGTCATTTTGGCTATGGTCGAGATCTTCAATGACAATGTCATGTCATTGGTAAATGATTAATATTGACAAAAGATTTTAATATCATTGTTATGATTTATTTATGCATTAATAAAGTTAAAAGTCCCTTTATTTAGTAACACATTGGAGACAAAATGTAAATGGGGACTTATGTAAAAGGGAAAGTTATTTTAAGTGACATGGGGAAATATTAAAGGAAAAGCATTCACGAAAAAATAGTGGAAAAAATTATTGCGAGAAAATAAGAGAAAAAGGCAAAATCCCCAAAAATAGGAAAAGGCAAAAGTGATGGGGAAAAAGTGATTTTGTTTATCCCACATTTTGTAAGATGAGTGAATAAGATTTTATGAGTGTTATAAAAGATTTCCAAGAGCTCATTTTCAGGCAAGCTAAATGAAAAAAGAAATTTATGAAATACTGGAGAATTCTTCAAGGGTTTGTGAGGAGGAAATCCCTCGTGAATGACATTCTCTTTGCTGTTAAAAGGCATGGTCAAGAGGATCTTTAAGTATTCATTTCAAGGTATAAATCTGATTATTCTATATAGCTGTTATTTTTCATTTGATACAATTTCAGTGGTCTAGGAGGGTTTGATTCAAGTGATTGAGAATATTGTGGCCAAGTTGTTGTGGATTGAATTTCCCTCACCTTACAAGTCTGAAAATGGTTTGGATAGAGCCGTACAAAATGGAAGTATCTTGTAACAACTCGTTTATGACTGTAGACAGCTATAACAGGGCCGTATAGGTCTAGAATGTCAAGTAGGAGTGTCATACATGTCTGTAGCTCATTGGGAAATGCTGTACATGCTTGAAGGGTGCTGCACCTGGTCTATAATTTTCATGGGATAAGACATCTAGGGTCTGGTAGGAATAATATTGTTGTTTGTGGTGTTTAGAGCATATCGTTGTGATTGGAGCTGCATTATTTGGTAGGCCATTCCATTGTATATTCTGTTAGAGCAAGTACTAGATCTGCAATGTCTTTCAAACTGTTCTGTAATGTTGTGATATTGCTATCATGATTCAACTACGTAGTTTTTGAGTCAAACTCATTGACCCATGTTTCATGAGTAGTGGTTCACAGGAACCCATCTCTCATGAGAATGAATGGCCCACTTAGCACTCATTGCATCTAGGTGATCTCACAAAGGTGAAGCACCGGGACTTCCCAGGAGGTCACCCATCCCAGTACGACTCCGACTCAAGCGTGTTTAACCATGGAGTTTCGTCCAAGGTGAAGCCCACTTTGCTTATCAGTTTTATAAGTGGAAAGAATTTCTTATGTTATCAGTGTATGTGTCATCCGCATTTGATTATTTATGTTGGAATGCAAGCAAAATGTTATGTATTGTTTCAATATTGAATGAAATCTGAAAGTTCATTAGTAAATAACAACAAACAAATACATACAACTGCAAACTAGAACAAATCAAGAAAACTCAGTAATCAGCTTGCAAGCAAACTGTTTGACAAAATTACCGTGAGTGGAAAAGGCATAAAAATATCAGATCAAGGGAGCATCTTATAGAGCATCATATGTGCATCATTCTGATTTTCTAAGTTGTATACAACAGTTCATAATGTTTAAATATTCAGTCATACGATATGATTGCAAACTATTTGTCACAATGTCTCCTTGATTGTATAAAAGTCGAGCTGAATTATATGAAGGGGAAAAATGTTACTAAAGCATTAAAAAAAACAAATAGATGATAATATTCAGAACAATTCATATTCAAGTGTACTCCAAGTGTTTGACAAATTAAGAAATTGATTTCACAAGGGGGTAGGACACTTCAAAGATTGGTATGGGATCTTGGTATTTACGTGTGCATACAATTTCACATAGCAGTTGATTTGGTATGCAGATGCAAATTTATTGAGGGCAAGCAATCTTAGAGAATGGCGAACTGGAATGTCCCCACTTTCAGCTCCTCTTGCAAAGAGGCTGGTATTGTTTTTTAGGGTATGTGTCAGTCGGTTCAAAAGGGGTTTGTTTTATGTCACCAATGAGCTCAAAGGATGTATTGGAGTTGAACGACACTTACTAAAGTGATTGGACTAGTTTGCGACTTATTATTTTTAGTAAGTTACTATTTTTAGCATGTGTCAATTTCGACATTGTTTGGTCAGTTTATATATATATATATATATATATATATATATATATATATATATATATATATATACGAGTCTAGGCTGACTTACTATTTTTTGAAGTTATTATTTATGGTAACCACTATTTTCGGAAGCTGGTCATAGTTCAGTCTGCCCTCAGCTTAAGCATGCAATATCTTCAATTATGGGGTTTCTATGGCCGATGTTCATTGGCCATACTTTCTATTTTTTGAAAGTCACAAGAGGAATGTGACTCTAAAAAATAATATGATTGTATTAACTTTCACACTGAATATATAGAGTTCACAAAAGCTTTAACAAAAAAGAAAAGTCACCTAAATAAAAGCGACTAAAAATAAAATTGACTAATACAATTCAAAAATAGAGCCTAAATGATCATTAACAAAAAGAATCTACAAGTTGGCTAAAAATACAAAAGAAGCTTAAGGAACTAAAAATATTCTAATACCCTTCCTTAATGTTCATTCTATCAACTACACCAAGTTACCCGCTAAACTTGACAAAAAATTTCAGACTGAGAAACTTGGTGAGTATATCAGCAATTTGGTCTTTAGTGGGGACTTGCTGCAACGTTATTGATCCATCTTTGACAAGCTTGCAGATGAAATGACAATGAAGCTCAACATGCTTTGTCCACTCATGGAAGACCGGATTTTTGGCTAACTTCAGAATTCCCTGATTATCACAAAACAAAGGAGTAGGGCCTGCTTGAGGCATGTGCATGTCTGTAAGGGGCTACCTTTTTCACACACTGTTATTTCCTTTTCCCACTCAAAGTAATTTTGTCAAATAGTTGGATGACAATCTAACTTCTAAGTTTCTAAGTTGGTTGAGATTGCAATTGCTTGGAGGTTTATAATGAGTTTGACAAATCACTTGAATAGAGCACACGATGTATGTAGCAAGTAATATTTTAATGCATACTAATTAAAAAAACAATGATTTAACAATGTAGTTTAAATACATATATGAACTATGTTCTTCCCACTAGTAAATTGAAGTCTCAGCAATATCAGATAGCTCAGGTTTGATAGAAAATAAATTTGTATTACAATAACAATGTTAATGCTCAGACTTACATACTTGTTGGTTAACAGATTTGTCCTGTTTAAAACATCTCCAAAAATGACTCCTAAATACCCCAAATTGAAAGACAAAACTGGAACCAACAGTTGAGTCACTTGCAATGGTAAATGTACAAGTGCTCTCTGCTTATTTTACAAGGCACGGTTACCTTCGAAAGATATGCAATAAATAAATATGCAGGTTTTGCCTTTAACCAGAATGCAAAGAAGGAAACCAACCATCTATCCATAGCCATGGAATAAATGTGAAGTTTAAATTCAGAATTAAATGAATGCAGGAAAAATAACACACAGATTACCCCTTCCACACTCATAGATGAGAAACAATGAAAAAGACGAGCAACAAACTTTATAATAGATTGATTATTTTGAATTCACAGATTCAGAAACACAATCTTCTTTGTTTGATATAATGGAATTTGTATCGAAAAAGATTACAAAAACATTCAAAATCTGCAATCTAAAAGAAGACAAACACAGATGAATCTATGTCTCTTTTATTTCTCAATACAAAAATTGAGCGCACAGACTCAAATCCATGTACAGCAAAGCCAAGTGGTAACTGATAAAAGAAAAATGTTCTCTTCCTGTAGCTTCCCCTCCTGTAAAAAAAAAAAAGAAACCTTTCTTCTTGAAAATCCCTCCTTAAATAATACTGGGTGGTCTTTCTGTTTTCAAAACTGATTCTTGAAAACAAAGGATCATTTTTTTTTAAGAGTTTTCTAAAGTTTTCATGAATGCTACATAATGTTTAGTTAGTTCACTAAAACATTATTACATTGTTTTTGGGCCCTTTCTTGTCATAATGTTTAATTAAAAAGATTTGAATTAAAATAATAAAATCCGCTTCTTATAACAAAACATTATATAGCAAGCTCTTTTAATACTTTAAACAGCACTGAAGTAGTTTGATATGCCCTGCATTTCCTTCAAGTTTAGTTGTGAGAAACATTAACAACTAACAAATTACCCTTTTCGGCTTTTATGGAAGAGTGACACTCCTGAGATTTTGGAACTATCTTTGGTTGGGATTTATATGCCATTTTCACCTCCTTCATAGTCAGATTAAACTTATGTTGGACTCACCGCCAACGTCCCCCTTCGAGATTCACGACATGGTTTAACAGCCTCCTGTGTGTTCTATCAGTCTAGTGGTTGTATCGGGCAATAACAAGTTGATATTTTGGTGCAACAACAATCGCTAGTTGTAACAAGTAGTATCAGAGCTTGGTCACAAGTTCGAATCCCCTCGGCTGACGCTAAGGGGGGGATTGTTGGACTAACCACCAATGTCCCCCTTCAGGATTCGTGACATGGTTTAACAGCCTCCTGTGTCTTATATAAGTCTAGTGGTTGTATCAAGCATTAACAGATCGATCTTGTTTTGCATTCAAAGACAAAGCATATTTCTATAAAATATCATGCCTTGAGGGATAACGTTAATAAAAAGGAAGTGAAGTTGGAATTTTTGTCTTCTAAGGAATAAATTGCTGATATCTTTACAAAGCCTTTGCCGAAGGATACTTTTGAGTATCTTAGGGAAAAGCTTGGGGTGATAGCCCCTCCGGATCAGAGCTAAAGATGCTAAGGATAGCATTAGTCCAGAGAATCTATCAGAACATTATTTGTTGGATTGATGAGATTTGGGGACTACTCCTTAGGGGGAGTAGTCTTATGGCTATTTCTTGGTTTGGTATTTTTGACATCTTTGGTCTTTCGCCTTTGATATCAAAGGGGGAGAAGTTGCTTGTGAAAAAAAAGAAAAATCAGTTTGTGTTGAGAGGTTTGAAGCTGGATATTCAGAGTGATCAGGTGGATATATTGATTTCTTTGTGCATTGATCAATTTTCACTTCATATGTTGTCATCAATGCCAAAGGGGAAGATTGTTAAGCATGTCAGAGTTTTAAATTTTGGGTGTGCTAACATTAATGTTTTGTCATCGATGTCAACATACTAGTTATTGTTTCAGACAGTGTGTTCAGAGCGTTCAGTATGAAGGATTTTAGTTGATCAAGTGCTATGCTAAAGATCTTGAGTTGCGATCGTGAGGTATTGTTCAGAGGCATCTATAGATCATCTACAAAGGTTCACAGAGGTCAGTATGACAGTTTGAATGAGGAATGATCGATTTGCTCATTGTTGGTGTCACAGTGTTCCTGATAACAGTGGATGAGTATTTGGTTCGGTATGACTTGGATTTGGTGTTTCAGAGGTTGCGAAGCTGGTGATTGCATGGTGCCTTATCAGTGTGTTCATAGCTAGTGTTATTCATGATTCAGAGTACAACAAGCTATCTTTTGTTATGTCAAAGTTTGGTATTTTAGTGTTCATGTTGATCAAAGATGAAGATGAGTTTGGATTTTGTATTGGAGATGATGCGAAGGTTCAAGATGGTATTCATGTTGCTTGTTGGTGTTCCTAGATTGTGTGATGATCATGTTGTTGGTCCACATTGATTGAGGTGATCGGATTTTCTATTTTGGCAGTGTGTTGGCATTTCTTCATTTGAGTTCTAGCCGACTTGATGGAGTAATGTAATGTGATTCTTGGTTCTGCATTGGCGATGGTATAGCGTGTTCGAGGTTGAAGATTTAGGTCCTATCTAATTCTTAGCCGAGTTGATTTGGATCGCATTGGTGATTGAGCATAATATTTATATCTTTTATTGTAATAGGTCTTAGCCGACCTAGTGCACGATTATTCTTTGTAATCGGTCTAAATGAGAGATCATTTTGTAATTGAGAGTATGTATGCGAGAGAGAGGATTGTGTATATGTGCGTTTTGCACTTAGGGCAAAGTTTGTAGTTCATTGGAACTGTTTTGGCATAGGAGATGCTATTTGTCAGTTCGGTTGTAAAGGACTGTATGTCACCCTATTGTAATTGAAGATAGATTGGTGAACCCAATTGAGGGCCAGATCCAAGATTGTATTGTGAGCAGTGAGCCTGCAGATTGGGCTGTAAGCCTGTGGTTGCAAGTGCATCCTTTGTTCTCTATTTTTCTATTAACCGGGCAGCACTTTTAACAGAGTACACTCATCTAGTGGGTTTGACTCCCACCGGGGTTTTCCATTAACCGGGTTTCCTCGAGAACAAATCTTGGTGTTCTGTGTTATATGTTGTGGATCTTGCATTATTGTTTATCTTTTAGATCTAAGTGGCTAAAGTGGAATTAAAGTAATTAAGTACGCACAACTAATTCACCTTGCCGCCTCTCAGTCGTGCTTGCCTCCTTTTGGGCCTAACAAGTGGTATCAGAGCTTGGTCATAGGTCGAATCCCCTCGAGTGATACTGAGGGGGAGATTGTTGGAGTAACCGCCAACGTCCCCCTTGGGAATTTGCGACATGGTTTAACAGCCTCTTGTGTCTTCTATAAGTCTAGTGGTTGTATCGGGCATTAACAGGTCGATCTTTTGGTGCAACGACAATCGCTAGTTGTAACAACTTAAGTGTTGTCATAACAAATACCACAAATTTCCATCTTGCAACATTTGATTTTTGCACTTATGTTCGCTTTCAAACATACTTAGGAATAAGGTAGTCAAATATTCCAACCACTTGCGTTGTTATAGCTTGATTTTTAAAGGATTACTCCAATAAATTGACTAGACCAATATCCGCAATCCTTGCACAAAAACTTGAACCAGGAGAAATGCTATTTTCTTTGGACCTCCCAATGAGCATAAATTGTCTTCATGTGTCCATGAATATATTCAAGGCCACTTGCTTCATCAAGGGCAACTTGCATCCTTTCAGTTCAGAGGAGTGGCTTATGACCTTAGCTGGACAAGACATTAAATCCCAACATCAATATTTAATATTGTTACTAATAAAACCGATGGCGGCCTTGTAATGTCCCCTATCGGAACCTTATGTAAATTTCTCATTTAAGTTTTTCTGCGCACTAATTTTTTGTATCTCTTTTCTTAGTCATAGATGAAATACTTATATTTCATCAATAATTGATTTGTTTATTTATGATTAATTTTCTTGTTAATTTATATCTTAAAATATCATATGTATATTTTGATTATCACTTATCTTTAATATTCCTTAGTATTTCAGAATTTGCTTCCTTAAGAATGAACCTGCAAGAAAGACGTTAGTAACAATAATATGGGAACATGAGTATGAACAGAAAGCTAAATAATTAATTATCTACCCCAACTAATTAACCCCTCCAAAAGAAAGTCTACCAGGTCGGGCGCATTAACCTTTATAAGGACCCTTGTGTCCTTGATTAAATCTTGCCGTCGTCCTCTGGAGCGCATCCTTAGGGACTTCCCGAGCAAAATCTACCAGGTCGGACGCATTAACCTTTATAAGGACCCTTTTGTCCTTGATTAAATCTTGCCGTCATCCTCTGGAGCACATCACTCGGGGCTTATAGGCTGACCATAGGTCCATTCCTCTTCTTGGAAGAGCTTTCCTCTATCCAAGGCTTAGTACATATGCATATGTGGGTCATCAGTGTACACTGGCTTAGTGGAGGTTTTAATCTCCCTTGAGAGCTCTCTTTAATTATTACTTTTGATAAGAAAATTACATTGTCAATACTATCATTAATGAATTAATATTTACAAACTTGAAATAACCTTATTTATGAAATTATCCTCTATTGAATATACATTGTGAATGATTAACATGGTTATATATATATATATATATATATATATATATATAAAATCTGAATCATTAAAAATCCAAATTATATTAATTCTGTACCATTAAAAGAATCTGAAATACATATATATATATATATATATATATTTTAAAGTACTTAATTTATGATTTGTTGCTGATACTTTTCCTGTTTCTCGCTGCTGAATCCCATTTTCTTCCTTTACTTCCTGATCTAAATTGATCAGTCTTCTCTACATATTATTTTCTGATTCCTATATCTATATCCGATGCCCCTCTATTGACCAATGTGAATGCCTTCTTATACCATCTTCATGTAATGAAGAGTTGCATTAAAGGAGACATGTCCCATGCCCATTGGTTGATCGCACCATTTACCAACCATTCTAATTGTAGTTCTTAATCCATACTCAATTATTATTGTGCGTCTTCCTTGAGATTAGTTTCTCTTTTAAAATCATTTCTCTTCATAACTTGATGCTCGATAGATTGTATCTTCCAATTAATATCTTTGATACTCATATTCGCCGATATCCAAGAGCATGTGTTATTATCGCTGACTGTTATTGACCAAGATGCAGTTAACTATTGACTTCCCTATTGTATCCTGCGATAATATGTTATCGATGGATTCGTCCCTTATATTGTTACCGCTGGCTGTATCCTTCTTTTCTAGTTGCTGACTGGATGTTACAAGACAGTTACTGTTCCCGGTGAATGTCCAAGTCCATTGTTCTATTCCATTATTGCTTATCGATATTTACTCACCTTAATCAATATTTATTGGCATTAGTAATGTCAAGGATCTCCATCGATTTCTTATTAATGTTATCAATGTATTAAGTCTATTCATTGAGACGATAGCAACTGCCGTAAATACCATAACTCGTTCCTCACTCCGTTGATATCAATCAAATATGTTGGATTGGTAATAGGCTAATAGCTGATGGTGCCCTTGTCTAAATCGCTGCTATTATCCCATGCTATAATCTCTTCCTTGCTTTATTAATATCATTATTAATTAATATTATCAATATTGTATTATAGTTTAATAAAATATTTTAACATTAATAATTATTAATGGTGATTAATATTGATTATTATGAATATATATTTAATGCATTAATATATAATACTATATATAATTATATTGTTCATATGTCAGTCTAGTAATATATTTTTATTTATTATTATATTGATAAATAATAAATTATTGTCAATATTTCCTTGTTATATAATATTTTATTTATCCATTAATTTATCTTTAATTATTAATTATTAAATCTTATTCGGGAATGGGGACATTACAGGCCTCCTTTAAGATACTAACATTTCTTTTATTTTCTCCATAAAAGCCCATCACTCCACTTGAAGTATGCTCCATTAGCAGTGATATGTAGAGTCTCATAATGTTTCACATTGTAGACTGCACCCAAAACATACAGTGCATTGTCTATTGTTCCACCCGGACTCAATTTTCAGATAAGTCTGTCTATTATATATGCAAAGCATCTTCTGCAGATTTTCATCATTCTATATTGCGTGAATGACGAAGACACAGTAAGAAACACATGATTTGTGCCTCGGTCTGCCACTGATTCAACTTTACCACTAATTTCCCTGTCAAAGTGGCCTACATAGTTATAGGCATAGCTGAGATGCACAATGATACTCAATATAGGATACAAATTCATTCTCAAAGTATTTAAGTTCTCTTGCCATGCCTGGTCCAAACAGGATATAGTTCAGCCACTGTGGGAATTGGATACTTGACCATTGAAGATCCTCTTTATGATGATTTTTTTTTTTGAGGCTAAATGACTGGAGCATTGTCGTTAACATAAATTGGAGGGAAACACTTAAAAGATTGCGGAACCATGCTCGATAGTTGCTGGCCATGGGAGTATGCTACACTATTTTATCCCCTGAATTCGCACAGGGGCTTCTCTCTTTCTACCTATTACTGCCACCAGCTTTCCTTTTCAAACTCGAACTCTCTTCTTTACTGCCTTGGGTAGCTGCATTCCTTGTCAAATAGTCCATTGATCTTGCCAACAAGTGCATTTCGAGGATGATCCTTAGAAACATGAATAGCACCGCTAATATAAAGTCATTGGAATGAGTTCGAGACATTTCTCTTCGCAAATACACCGTAGAATTTGGTGAATTTGTTTCTATATCTCTTACTTCAGAGAAATATAGTGCCTTTCTTGATATCGGCAAGCAGGATGTCATTCTAATAATGAGACACAAACATAAATGCTGGAAACTTTCCTATTCTTTTATAATTTTTCGCTGCTTCTTGACAACGTGCCTATGTCAGATGTCAATCCACAGAATTTATGAAGGTACTTACTCTTCTTCAAGCCCCCTTTTCATATGTTATTTTTGGTCTTCTTCAACCGAGCACTCGTTGAATGTTTTTATTAAAGTAAACTGAGCAGGATGTGTTGACATATTTAAGTTGTCATTGGTTAAGTAAACTCCAAACATCAATCCCACCGGTGAACCGGTAGACTAATCATACTCCTTAGTATGCACCGGTAGACCAAACAACCGGTCTTAAAAATCATACAGGGAATATATGACCAACCGGGTATAAGTTTTATACCGGTCAACTGCAAGATAATCCGAACCGGATTATGCGGAGCTATCTTAGTTAAAACCGGATTATACGAAGCATTCACCAGTTGAAACCGAAGTTAGCTTTTTAACTGGAGTTAGTTTTATTTCTACGCGGATGTTCAACTCAAGATCATTTTGCAAGCTTTTTGCATGCATGATTTATGGGTGAGTTTACAGCTTGGCGGAACTGTGAGAAGTGTTTTTAATAAGAATAATGTCTTATAAATACAGGTCATGGTATACACAAGAAGTGTTGTTGAATATTCAGAGCAAGAGAGAGATATCTTCTGAGAGAAGCTACAGTCACAAGAAGTGAAAGGCAGAAAAGTTCAACAGCCAAGCAGAGCGGAAAGGGTAACAGGTATGATCTAATCAGACAAAAAGTGTCATTATAGATCATTGCTTTTATTGTTAAACATATTCAAATCCCTCTATCAAGGTGAACCCTAACAGGTTCATTGTATAAATCCCTTAACCGGGTAACATCTTAATTGGTGTTGAAAGTCCTTTTACAAAGCGACTCCTAACAGAGTCAAGATCCTAACAGATCTTCTACCAAATCCCTTTACCGGGTAGCACTCTTACAAGTGCTTTGTAAGCTCTTAAGAGGGCACCTTTATTACTGCAGTAGTAAAGTTGTGAGTTCTATCCCACCGTAGTTTTGTCCTTCTAACCGAGGGTTTCCACGTATATATGCTGTGCTGACCTGTGTATTTCTATTTCTGTTTATGAGTGATTGATTATATTCTATTAATTCTGCAAGAATATATATATAAAGTTTAATTGGAATAGAAATTGTATTTACTGATTCATCCCTCCCCCCCTCTCAATAACCGGTTAGGATTAACAATTGGTATCAGAAGCAACTTGAGGAAGCCAATGACATCATTGCCTCTCTTGAGAATAGGCTGAGAAGGTCCCTTGCAAAAAGAAAGGAGCTAACTCTACAACTCAGTGAGAGCAATGAAACTATTGAAGAGCTCTCTAAACAAAGTGGATTTGATGAAGCAGAGGAGGCGGTCTCTGATCTCATGGAGAAGAATTAGATTCTACCGATCAAATCTCCAACCTGAAAACGAAGCAGGAAGCCAAGGCTCTAAGAATGACTGAAATCATTGAGGAAAAGAGGAAAGCTGAAGATGGAAGGAACAATGTCGCGAAATCACTGGCAGCCTCTGAAAGAGTAAGGAATCTGGCAGAAGACGTGGTAAGGGAAAGTGATCCTGTTGTTCTGCAACTTCAAGAAGACATGCAAATAATTACACAAGAAAATGCAAACATGCAAAAGAATTGGCATGATAAGGATGATGTATGCAAAAGACTGGCTATTGAATTATATCAACTAAAGGAATAGATGAAAGTTCTCGAAGAAAGAAATGAAACACTTAGAAGATACAATGAGAGCTCAGAAAAGCTTGATGAGCAATTGAGGGCTCAAAGAAAGCAAAAGGATCCCACAGGACTTGGGTTCACTGGTCAAAGCAGCAAGGAAACCGGTGAGTCCTCTAGAGTTAAGAAAGACAAGATGAAAAAGAGGGAGAAATCAACGAAAGTCAAAGGTAAGAAGACCTTCAAAACCTTTCGCCATCACTATGGTAAACCGGGTCATAAAACAAATGACTGTAGAAAAGCACTGGTAAAACCAATTACTTCTAACAGTTACTGCAAAAACTGCTACAAGTATGGCCACAAGACTTCTGAATGTGATGTAGGAGCATCTTGGGTCCTTGGCAATCCTGTGTCACCAAAAACAAGTTTGAGTTTTCCTGTGTTGCTCGGTTCATGCTTTAACCAAGTTGGCTCGGTAGTTGCTCTGTTTCCTTTGTTAATCGAGTTGGTCGGTTAATTCCCTGGCACTCGGTTATCCTTGCTTACCGAGTTGTTTGTTTTAGTTTTCTGTTGAGGCCGACTTGTGCAATTAATTATGGTCGTGGATTTAATGTTGGAATCTATAATTGGGAAGCGTGTGGACCTAGATCTAGTCATTCCTTCTATTAATGGTGCATCTAAAGGCCGACTTGTTCAGTAGCCTCTTGTATATATTGTAATCTTTTGTTGTAGTTTGATGGAGATCAGTTTTGGATAGAAGATCGAAGTTAGAAGATTGAAGACAGTTTCAGATCCTTGCATGTTGGAGGACTATTGTACTTGAATTGTAATATCTGGCCCTAACCGGGAAGGCCTTACAGCCCGGCATGTATGAATCAATTTGAAGAAATATAAAGAGTTGATCTGCATTATCTCTCTCATTTGTGTGTTATTGCTTTCCTGTGTTATCTCTACAAGGTAGATCTGGATTAGGGAGTGCCTTTGGCCCATGTCCTCATCCTCCCTTGCACCAGGTGGTATCAGAGCGAGGTGAGATCTGGATCTAGGTTTGAGGGTTCCTTCTTGTCAAACCCTAGTTGATTTGTTGTGGGATAACAGATTGCAATCTGGCCTGCAATTGCAACGGGTTTCAAGATGGTTCGTGGGAGGCCAAATGCGGATCCAAGACTGGCAGACATGTTGAGACAACTTGCTGCTAGATTAGAAGTTGTTGAGATAGTCCAGTGAAGAGGAAGACATCTTGAAGATGTTAGTAATGATGAAATTCAGGAAGAACAAGGTGATGTAGAACCTGTACTGGCGATGGATCAAGGTGAGGAAAGATTGTTGAAGGCTTTGACAAATATGAAGTCTACACCACATTTCAACCCTCCCAAGTATAGTGGAAAATCGGATTCGGATGAATTGGTGGACTAAATCACTGAGATGGAAAAGTACTTTGAATATGAAAATATCCCTGAGGAAAAGAAGGTGAAAATTGCAAGCACAAAGTTGAAGAGTCATGCATCTTTGTGGTGGGAGCATCTACAATTGGACAAAAAGAGGAAAGACAAAGACAAAATTAAGGTATGGAATAAGATGGTGAATAAGTTGAAAGGAAAGTTTTTACCTTGTGATTATCAGATTAACCTAGTTAGGCGAAAGCAAAGTTTGAGGCAAAAAGATAGCTCGGTAAAAGATTATACTGAGGAATTCTATAGATTAGATATCAAATTTGGACATGATGAAGATGATGTGGAAAGAATTGCTAGGTACCTGAATGGATTGAGGGTTTCCATCCAAGAAGAAATCAGTTTGGTTAAGTTGGAAAACATTGAAGAAGCTTAACAATTTGCCTTGAAAGCTGAGGAGAAACTGAACAAAAGACATGAGCAAAGACACAGAGGTAGAGGTGGTAGATTCCCTAGAGGAAGAGGTAGATCTTATGGTGAAAACAGTATATCTGAACCAGAAAAGACAAATCTAGATAAAGGCAAGACCGAGTGAAAAGGTGAAAGTTCATCTAGAGGAAGAGGCAATAACTACCGAGGTGGTTATAATAGAGGTGGTTTCCGAGGAACTTGTTACAATTGTGAAGGACATAGATCATTTGAGTGTACACATGCAAGTAAGAAGGTTGGTAGCAGTAGAAATACTTTAGTGCAAAAAGAGTCACCAAATGAACCTGAAAAGGAAAAGAACTTAATAGTAAGGAGAGCACTTTGGAGTGAAAGTAATAAGGAAGATTCGGTAAGGAAAAGTTTGTTCAAGACCAGACGTAGAGTTTCTGATGAAGTATGGAAGGTAATCATTGATAGTGGAAGCTCGGAGAACTTGACATTTGAGGAAATGGTCACAAAGTTGCAGTTGAAAAGGTTGGAACACCCGAAGCCCTATCAAATCTCATGGATCAAGGATGAGCATACACTCTTGATAAGTGAACAATGTTATGTGAATTTGAAAATTGGAAAGTACTATGATAAGGTGTTGTGTGATATCATGCCTATGGATTGTTGTCATATTTTGTTGGGTAGACCTTGGCAATATGATAGACATGCTATATATGATGGAAGATTGCATAAGTATACTATTTGGGCTGATGGGAGAAGACAAATCTTGTTACCTTTGATGGAAGAACCTGTTAGTAGTGTTTGTACATCTGTGAAAGTTTCCTTGATGGAAGGAAGAAAGTTTATTAAGGATCTGAAAAAGAATGATGTATGTTTTGTTGTGATTCCTAACAAACTGAGTAAGAAAACAGAGCATAACATACCTAAAGAGATTGATAAGTTACTCACCGAATATAGAGAGATCATTTCTGATAATGTACCTGATGGTTTGCCACCAAAGAGAAGCATTGATCATTGCATGGATCTTATCCTTGGAGCTAGTTTACAGAATAAGGCACCACATCGGTTGACACCTACCGAGAATCAGGAATTGAACCGACAGATTCAAGAATTGTTGTAGAAAGGTTTGATCTGAGAAAGGTTGAGTCCTTGTGCAATACCAGTTGTATTGGCACCTAAGAAGAATGGAGAATGGCGAATGTGTACGGATTCCAGAGCAACCAACAAGATAATAGTGAAATATTGGTTTCCTATACCAAGAATGGATGACATAATGGAGAGTTTGACTGGAGCAAAGTATTTTACCAAAATTGATTTGAAAAGTGGGTATCATCAAATAAGAATCAAAGAAGGTGATGAGTGGAAAACTGCTTTTAAGACAAAAGAAAGTTTGTATGAGTGGTTGGTTATGCCTTTTGGTTTAACTAATGCACCGAGTACTTTTATGAGATTGATGAATGAAGTTTTGAAGAAATTCTTAGGTAATTTTGTGATTGTATATCTTGATGATATTTTGATATTTAGTAAAACCAGAGAAGAACATTTGTTGCATGTTAAACAAGTATTGTAGAGGTTGAAAAAAGAAAAGTTGCAAATAAATATGAAAAAGTGTTCTTTCATGCAAGAGGAGATTGTGTATTTGGGATTTGTGATTTCAGTTGATGGTTTGAAGATGGATCCTGAAAAGGTTGAAGCTATTTTGAATTGGCCTACACCTGAGAATGCTAGTGAGGTAAGATCATTTCATGGTTTGCAAGTTTTTACCGAAAGTTCATTAGGAATTTCAGTTCAATTTCTAATGCTATGATTGAGACTATGAGAGGAGATAAAAGAGAATTCAAGTGGACACATGGAGCTGATAAAAGTTTTGAGACTCTGAAGCAGAAGGTTGTTGAATTGCTTGTGTTAGCATTGCCTGATTTCAATAAGGTATTTCAAGTGGAATGTGATGCAAGTAGTAGTGCACTAGGAGCTGTATCGAGTCAATAAGGTAAACCTGTTGCTTTCTTTAGTGAAAAGTTGAATGATGCAAAAAGGAAATATTTTGTGTATGATCAAGAATTCTATGCTATTGTTCAAGCCCTGAAGAAATGGAGACACTATTTGATACCAAATTAATTTGTGTTGTATACCGATCATAAAGCTTTACAGTATTTGGGTAGTCATAATAAGTTGAATCAGAGACAAGAAATGGGTTGAATATTTGCGAAGTTACACATTTGTGATAAAGCATAAGAGTGGAGTCACTAACCAAGTTGTTGATACATTGAGTAGAAGATCTTTGATGACCAAGATGAAAATTGAAGTACTTGGTTTTGATGACATGAGAGATTCGTATGAATTTGATCCTGATTTTTATGAGCCATGGAGAAAGTGCAGAGCACCTATTCAAGATCAACTGAGTACTAAATGGGAAGAATATTTCATTCAAGGAGATATGTTGTTTAAAAGTATTCAGTTGTGTATACCGAGAGGATCAATGAGAACTAATTTGATAAAGGAGAAACATAGTAGTGGTTTGGCTAGACACTTTGGTGTTGACAAGACATTGAATTTTCTTAAGGAGAAATACTTTTGGCCGTAGTTGTATAAGAATGTTCAGAAATTTGTGAAAAGTTGTGGAATTTGTCAAATTGCAAAAGAAGTCAAAATACTTGATTGTATACACCGATTTCTGTTCCTGAGAGACCTTGGATTGATATCAATATGGATTTTGTTCTGCGCTTATCGAAGACAGCAAGAGGTAATGATTCTATATTTGTTGTTGTGGATAAATTTTTTTAAATGGCACATTTTATACCTTGTAGAAAGACATCAGATGCAGTACATATAGCAAATCTTTTCTTTAAGGAAATTGTCAGATTGCATGGATTACCAAGGAGTATCATCTCTGACCGAGACAGTAAATTCATTGGATACTTGTGGAAGACTCTTTAGAGAAAGTTTGGCACCGAGTTGAGGTATAGTTCTACATTTCACCCACAAACTGATGGACAAACAAAAGTTGTAAATAAAAGCTTGGGTAATCTTTTGAGATGCTTAGTTGGAGACACACCGAGTAATTTGGATTCTGTGTTAGCACAAGCAGAGTTTGCATACAATAATTCAGTGAATAGGAGTACTGGAAAAACACCTTTTGAGATTGTAAATGGCATACAGCCGAGAGGTATATCAGATTTGAGGGATATTGCTGATGAAGAAAAGAGAAGTGTTGAAGGAGTAAAGTTTGCTGAGTTCATGAAGACATTGCATGAAGATGTGAAACATAAGTTGGAGAAAAGTAATCAGAAATGCAAAGACAGAGCTAATAGATCAAGAAGACATAAGTTTTTTGCAGTCGGTGATGAAGTAATGGTTCATTTGAAGAAAGACAGATTTCCTATAGGAACATATGGGGAAGCTGAAAATGAAGAAGTTTGGTCTTTGCAAGATTTTGAGGAAATTTGACAGTGGAAATGCTTATGAGATTGAGTTACCTGATGACATGGATATATCACCTATATTCAACATTGTTGATTTGTATGAGTAACATGAATCAGATGGAGAAATGACAGTACCGAATGATTATCCTAAGAAACAGATAGAAGAAGTTGAGCAGATTTTGGAACAAAGAGATGGCTGAACTACAAGAAGAAAATAGTATATGGAATATCTGGTAAAGTGGAAGAACAGACCAATTGAAGACAGTTTGTGGATTTAACAATCTGAGTTGGATTCAGCTTGGGTTGTACCTATTGCATGATTCAGATAATCATTTTCAAATAACCCCAGGTGTCTGATGCAGGAGCATCTCGGGTCCTTGGCAATCCTGTGTCACCAAAAACAAATTTGATTTTTTCTGTGTTGCTCGGTTCATGCTTTAACCAAGTTGGCTCGGTAGTTGCTTGGTTTCCTTTGTTAACCGAGTTGGTCGGTTAATTCCCTGGCGCTTGCTTATCTTTTCTTGGCACTCAATTATCCTTGCTTACCGAGTTGTTTGTTTTAGTTTTCTGTTGAAGCCAACTTGTGCAATTAATTATGGTCGCGGATTTAATGTTGAAATCTATCATTGGGAAGCGTGTGGACCTAGATCTGGTCGTTCCTTTCGTTAATGGTGGATCTAAAGGCCGACTTGTTCGGTAGCCTCTTGTATATATTGTAATCTTTTGTTGTAGTTTGATGGAAATCAGTTTGATGGAGATCAGTTTTGGATAGAAGATAGAAGTTAGAAGATTGAAGATAGTTTCAGATCCTCGCATGTTGGAGGACTATTGTACTTGAATTGTAATATCTAGCCCTAACCGGGAAGGCCTTACAGCTCGGCATGTATGAATCAATTTGAAGAAATATAAAGAGTTGATCTGCATTCTCTCTCTCATTTGTGTGTTATTGCTTCTGTGCATTATCTCTGCAAGGTAGATCTGGATTAGGGAGTGCCTTTGGCCCCTATCCTCATCCTCCCTTGCACCAGAATGTAGGTCTCGTCCCAACAGTGTGTCCAGTGGAAGCAAGGGAAGCTTCAAAGGTTACTACTATGCATGCAACAAGTTTGGACACAAGGCTGATGAATGCAGATCCAAAACTATGGCATTCAGATCCACACCAAGACTGATATTTCCTAAGAGGAATGAGAACCGGAGCACAATCAATTGTGCTAACTGTGGCATACATAGTCATAATGACTCCTGGTGTCATTCACCTAAGAATAGAAGGGTAAATCCATGGAAGGCAACTGGGATAGTCCGTTACACCTGCAACAAAGTTGGACATCTGGCCAAAGATTGTAGGAAACGGCCAATGAACAAAAGAAGAGGATCAGTTAAACCGGTGAATAAGACCTCGTCTCCTAATCAAAAGGGCAACAAGGGAATGGAGAATGAGAAAGAAGTCAAGAAGATTTGGTTCAAGAAGGAATCAAAAAGCTCCGCTGAGGAGAAGGGAGGAAGATCATCATTTGCTGATGGTGATATCTCTTCAGCTAACTGAGCCCAAAAGGTTTAGAAGGAACTGGTAGTCTGCCTATTGTTCCCAGTAGGACTGGTGAGAAATGAACTCACGCAGTCATAAAGTAAAATCGGAAGAAGTTACTGGTCTATCATATGAACCGGACAGGTAAGTGCTGACATCTCAACTGAGGTTTGATCAATTCAAAAAAACATGAGAACCGGTTTTCAAGGAAAAGATTAGGTAAAGTAATTAATGCTATAGTTGTTAACAAATGTTACCATTTGGTAATTACTGTTATACCCTAAATCTATATAGGGGAAGGATGATTACTCTTTTCACTTTACTTTGCGAATTGTGATTTGTTGATTTCATATGATTGAGTAATCTTCTCGTGCTTTGATTTACAGTCATCGATAAATTATCTCTGTAAACCCGAACAAGTGATTCTCTGTATAAATTGGTCAAAAGCGATGGCATCATCATCTTCTGTCATCAAGCTGATCTAAGGAAACCAATTCGACCGACTCGTTTACGACATCATGCCAATGCATAACAAGGAAAATGACATGTCAAGTGAGCTATCATTGGTCCCTGATAGAGTTCTGATGACCGAAGATGTTTCTACGTTTATTCGCGCTAGGCAAGAAGAGTTGGGTGAAACCTTCATCAAGGCGAGTATCTCTCACTATGCCAAGATGGAAAGCTTAAGGATAAGTATGCGAAGCTCGTATCTTCAGGAGTGATCAATGGAGTCTGATATCCAAGTGTGTTTCGACCAGATTGGATAAGATTGGTTCTCAGTTGTGTGCATGAACCAGGGTTCTGGCTAGCAAAAGGCGCATGCACACCAATCACTAAGGAGGATCTACATAGCTTTACCGGATATAGCGACAAAGGGGAAGCTCTTACCCTTAGAACCATTGAGAATGTTGTTGTCGCAAAATTAACAAAGTTGAAGTCCGACAGTCAGTTTATGACTCTCAACGATATAGAGGATGAGGGAGTTCGGTTTGCCGCTGCGGTGATAGGGTATAAAATTTATCAATCAAGCAATCTCAACAGTGTGCCGGGAGGAGCCATTCATGCCGCACACTGGATCATGCATGACAACGCGCAGTATGATATTTGCACCATGCTTTGAGGGCAGATTTTTGAAAATTTAAAGAAGCTTGGTATTGTGAAGTTCCTAAAATATGGAACCCTATTGACTAGGAAATCAGTTTAGTAAAGTAATGACCGATTACTTTGAGGCCTTCCAGCTGAGGATGCACGCCAGGGAAAGAATTCCCTCGACTATTGTTGATTCATACAAGGATGAGGTGTGTTTTCTTGTCACCACCGATCATTGCGTTATTCAGGTTGTGGAGCCAACAACTGGGTATGCACCGGAGCTTGGTTATGAAATCTCCACTAAGATAGCCAAGGCATATGCAGATGCCTTACAAGAGAGTGATCTAGATCTCTCTTCATATCGGTTTGGGACCTATGAGGAAATACTGGAAAATCTGAAGAAGAAATCCTCAGCAAAAGAACCTAAAAAGGTTTATGTGAATAGGTCTCTCACACCAAAGAAGAAACCAGTAACAGAAGAACCCAAAGTTCAAAGGAGAAGAGCACAATCGGTGTCCAGTAAGCAAGGGAAAGAATAGGAAGAAACAGAGACTAAAGACACAACTCCTCTTCTCCAAAAGAGAAAAACTGCGAAACCGGTGAAAGAGGATGCACCGAGAGGAAGGAAACCAACTATTGAAGAATTTGTTGAAGGAGTTAAGGAACGAGGTGGATTGGGCACAATTGGAAGGGGATATGGTCTTAGCAACGAAGAGGACAAAAGAAAGCTAGAAGAAGTTGTAGTTCATTGTATCCACAAGTTCAACTACACACCAACTGAGCTTCACAAATAATACCGGATGATTTGCTAGACATCATAGGAGGAAGATGGAAGTCTTCGATTGATAAGGAGAAAGAGCTAAGGATAAAAGCTCTACTTGAAGTACAGAATCATCTAACTCTGGACGAGGCTACACAACAAGCAGACCTGCACAAGGAAAGTTTCCTAATACGAAAAAGGATAAGTCAAGTACTTGTTGGAGATGTGGACAAGGTGCATGGAGAAGGTGTTGTTACTTGGACAAAACTTCTTCAACAACAACACCAGGCAGAAGAAGAATGCCAGAAAACCAAAGAGCCACTGGTCAAAGATAGCGATAAAGGAAAGGGGATACTGGGAGCTAAGGCTCCAGGCAAAGCAAAGGTATCGACTGAACCGGTCATCGTCGATATCACTGATGATAAAGGTGATCTGACTCCACCAACTATAATGGCGTCTCCAATTAAAAGGTAAGGCTCGAACACTGACTGTAGATAATATTGTAGACGAAGTCATGGACCTTGGTGAAGTAGCTAACGCAGCCAAATGGTTCAGTGTGTTAGGAGAGGAAGATAAGCAAAAGATAGAAGTTGCTCTGTTGGAAACCTTCTTGGATTTCAACAAAAGTCCCAGAGACTATAGGTCTAAATTTCCTCCTAAACTCAATAAGAGAATTATGATTAAATGGAGAACTGGTCTAGCCTCCAACAATAGAATTGTTAAGGAGACATTGTCACGGGTAAAACCTAGTCTCAATGAAGAAACAACTAAACTTTTAATGGAAGATGTGGCAATGAATTTGGACACAAAGAACAGAGTCTCTAAGATAATTAACGGATATGAAAAGGAAGTCTATCAAGAGACACTTGAGTTCTGGCAACAATATGACTTCAGTACTCTGAAGACAATAGGTCCACAGGATGAACCTGAGACAGTACTGGAACCACCGGTTCAATTCACTACTCATGAACATGTCGGTGAACAACAAGTTCCAACAAAAACGTTCACAACTAGTGAACAAGTAAATCTGGGAGAACAAGTTCTACCAAAGGAACACATACTGGGAGAGTCATCAGACAAGATGACCACTAAAAAAGGGGTAGATGAGAAAGAAATTGCTGAGGATAAGCAACATGTAGATGAGGAGCAGCATACCAAGCCTTCACCAGAAGTAGCAGTATCCAGAAGACGAAGCTCCACCGGAAGAACAAGTAAATCATGGAGAGGAAGCTCCGCTAGAAGAGCTCGTACATCTTGAACAGGAAGTCCATATGGAGGAAGTATCCTACAAGAAGGGGAAGTACAACAAGAAGAAGCACCACAATAGGAAATCCATTAGCAACAAGAGGTGCAACACGATGACATACCTCAACAACAGGAAGTACCTGTCAACACTGGACAGGAAAAGCCTGCGGGAGAACAACCGGAACAAGAAAAGAGTCAGAAAGAACAGGTAGATGTTCCAAGCTCATCCTCATCTAAGAGGAAACTAACTTTTGCAACAGAAACTGAAGCCAAAAAGAGCAAAGTTAGTAAAACTGTGGTTGACATAAGCAAGAAGTCAACTAGACAACTTAAGGAGCTCACTAAGAGGAAACAGGACATGGTCCTCTCTAGTGTAAGGAACATTTTGTACAACTTTGTACCGGATGCAGATATTGAAGAAGAACCTGTTATTGATCAATTGGAAATATTGGCACAAGCAATTGGAGATTATGTCACTGAACCGGAGACAATAACCATTGATCACTATGAGAAGAAGCGAGTAGAAATTCTACATAAACAGGTTGAAGAGTTAAAGGTAACAGTATCTACAAACACAAGAGTACTCCAGCAACAGCTACAGGTTGCAGGAAGTCTAATGACAAGGACTTCAAACTTTGAATTCTTTGTTTAGGATATCACTGAGAAGATATCCGAAACTTCAAAAGAAATTAGAGTTCTTTCATCAAAGTTCGATGTAAAGAACACATCTGCAATAGAATACAACAGAGAGATGACCAGTCTTGCTCTAAGTATCAGAAAAGCTTCAGAAGAGAAGACTAAGAGAATCCAAGATCTCAATGGATTCCAATTATTTCTTGCCCCTACATTTGATCTCATGCAAATGACAGCAATCGAGGCCGAAAACCTGATCAAGGAACTGGACTACAAAACCGTAGAAGACATGGAAAACATAATAGTATCACTGCAAGCAGCACAGAAAAACCTGGAGCATGTCACCAGTCTATGGAATCCGTGTCTTCACTCAGCAAAGAAAATATATAAGGATATCTTCACAAAGTTACAGGTTTAAACCGGGACATTCTGTGACTACCCTTTGTCCTATGGAGGCAAAAAAGAGAAGGTCAGGACTTTGAAGAGGATGAGGATGGGAAGAAGAGATCAAGATACTGGTATGCAGATTCAGATACAAAGGAAGAGAGAAGAAGAAATTAATAGACAACACAGGGGAAGTATACACGACAGGGAATGTAAGGTGATGTTTTGCCACCAATGCCAAAGGGGAAGATTGTTGACATATTTAAGTTGTCATTGGTTAAGTAAAATGCAAACATCAATCCCACCGGTGAACTAGTAGACTAATCATACTCCTTAGTATGCACCGGTAGACCAAACAACTGGTTTTACAAATCATAAAAGGAATATATGACCAATCGGGTATAAGTTTTATACCGGTCTACTGTAAGATAATCCGAACCGGATTATGTAGAGTTGTCTTAGTTAAAACCGGATTATACAGAGCATTCACCAGTTGAAACCGAAGTTAGCTTTTTAACTGGAGTTAGCTTTATTTCTACGCAGATGTTTCAAGGTAAGCTCAAGATCATTTTGCAAGCTTTTAGCATGCATGATTTATGGGTGAGTTTTCAACTTGGCGGAACTGTGAGAAGTATTTTTAATAAGAATAATGTCTTATAAATAGAGGTCATGGTATACACAAGAAGTGTTGTTGAATATTCAGAGCAGGAGAGAGATATCTTCTGAGAAAAGCTACAGTCACAAGAAGTGAAAGGCAGAAAAGTTCAACAGCCAAGCAGAGCGGAAAGGGTAACAGGTATCTAATCAGACAAAAAGTGTCGTTACATATCATTATTTTTATTGTTAAGCATATTCAAATCCCTCTATCAAGGTGAACCCTAACAGGTTCGTTGTATAAATCCCTTAACCGGGTAACATCTTAATTGGTGTTGAAAGTCCTTTTACAAGGTGACTCCTAACAGAGTCAAGATCCTAACAAATATTCTACCAAATTCATTTACCGGGTAGCAGTCTTTACGAGTGCTTTGTAAGCTCTTAATAGGGCACCTTTATTACTGCAGTAGTAAAGTTGTGGGTTTTGTCCTACCGTGGTTTTCTCCTTTTAACCAAGGGTTTCCATGTATATATGTTGTGTTGACCTATGTATTTCTATTTTTGTTTATGAGTGATTGATTATATCTTGTTAATTCTGCAAAAATATATATAATGTTTAATTGGAATATATATTGTATTTACTGATTCACCCCCCCCCCCCCCCTCTCAGTAACCGGTTAGGATTAACAAGATGTAAAATGAGAGATCAAATGCAAGTTCAACTCATCATCTGATAATTATTATTGGGACCTCCTCCAACAAGTTCAATATGATGACTTTGACCCAGGTACCATGATCAGCATTTAGGAAACCACAACATTCTGATCCAATTATTTTGTTGTTGATATGAAGAGCTATCAAGGAGTTGGTAACTATTGAACTTTGAACCTTTGAACCTGAAGCTTTGAACCCCTGTTTTTGGTTCGATGGTTCAACGCGGACTCCAAAGTCTATCACTGTTCTTTTGAATTGCCAATCGGGTCCATATGGAAATAGTGAACAAGGTCACAACTGTGAACATCTCTACACTTTATCAGGGCAATCCCAATTCGTTCTTTAGACAAACAACACAAGAAATAAGATGTTGCTTTGGACTATGATAAAGATTGAGATTTAATGAGGTGGCGGTAAAATTTTAAAATTTGACCGGATTTAAAAATTGGGGTAACAATACCAAAATATTGTTACCCTGAATGATATTTTGATGGAATACAACAATTGTAATCTGCAGACCTTCAAACGTCACCTACAAGCTATGTACAACACTTCTCTGTTGATGACCAACTACAACAGCTATGTGAACCATCTCAAACCTATACACCACTAATCCCAAGCATAACTAGACTATACAGCATGATCCCAAGAGTTTTTTTTGTGTTTAACTCTTCTTTTACTAGTACGGTCCAAACTGACTTAGAATGACTTTCTACAACAGTGTGGCACCCTCCGTTGATGATTGTATGGTACAAAAGCTTGAATCTCATTGTGTAGTGAAGAGTTTGATCTCCTAGCAGCTCATAAACAGACCCAATAACTCGCCCTTCCACTCCAACTCCAACTCTCAAATTCAAACCCTTTCCGAGCACCTATATCATTGGCAAATTAAAGAAATAGATATCTCTGTCAAACGATTTTTACCTTGAAGCTATTACAAATCCTCCTTACTATATCTTACAACAACGAGAAGAATGCTAGCATAGAGGGTCGTCATCCCCCAAGCTCTAGAGAATAATCTCCACAATTTCTCCAATTTCATATAATATCCCAACATGTTAAAGAATGAGCTCTTCACTTTTTTTTATAACTTCTTTTTAGAGATTTTCTCAATCAACCTACAAATGTGGGATAAATAACTTTTCCTTTTAAAATATCATTTCCCACTCAAGTGAATAAAATATCAATCAGACTCGGAAAACCATATGTGATAGCTCATTGGAAAGGTCTTCGCGAGACGCTCCAAGTCCAATACTGAAATGCCAAAGTCACTAAGCCCACTGTTGACATACTATAAATAGTAAGTATTTGGAAACCCTATTGAATCAACTCCGATTGGCCTAAAAATGGAATTGCCTGGGCCAAATCTCTCTCCGATCCCTGTAAAGTCCCCATTAGCCCATGGGACCAAGGCAAAATGGGCTAACGATACATCATGAATTCATGGCCTAGAAAGGGGGAAATTACACAATCCGCCCCCTTTGAAATTGCTTGTCCTTAAGCAATCTAAACTCTAGATGTTGTAAGATGTACTCACCCTCCCATGTAGCATCCTCAATCGGCAAGTTCTTCCATTTCACCAAATATTCTCTGATAGTCCTTTTTCGAAGTGTGCGCTCTTTGGTATCTATGATAGCCTCCAAAACTAAAATAAGCCTCCCCTCTTCATCAAGAGGAGGCAATTCTGTTGACGGTTCCACATTGTGACCCAATGCCTTCTTGAGGCATGACATATGAAATACATTGTGTACCTTGCTATCTACAGGAAACTCCAACTCTCATGATAACCCTGAAAGGTCCATAATAGTGTGGCTTTAACTTTTTAGCACCACTCTTCTTGAGAGTGGACTATCTGTAAAGCTGCAGCATGAGATAAACCATGTCACCCACGTCAAATGACCGCTCAACTCTATGCTAATTTGCATACTGTTTCTGCTGGTTTGAGCTTTCTAAATGTTTTCCTTCAAGGATTTCATAATGCCATGACTCTCCTACAATAGATCTTAGGCCTTTGGTACTCTGTTGCTGCCGAACAATAGATCTAGAAAACTCGGAGCCTCATATCCATATAGAGCCATAAGCAGTGACATCTAAATGGACATGTGGTAAGTAGTATTGTAGTAGTATTCTCTAATATGTAACCACTTCACCCATGCCTTTTGTTTCCTTGCAATATAATTACGAAGGTATCCCTCTATATAGAGTCATAAGCAGTGACATCTGAATGGACATGTGGTAAGTAGTATTGTAGCAGTATTCTCTAATATGTAACCACTTCACCCATGCCTTTTGTTGCCTTGCAATATAATTACGAAGGTATCCCTCTACCCACTTATTAACAATCTTTGTCCGTTCGTCCGTCTGTGGATGATAACTGGTACTTGGGGTGAGTTTTGTCCCACATAGTCTGAAGGGCTTATTACAGAAAGTAATTGGTAAAATACTTGATATATTAACAGAGATCAAACGATCTATATATACACAAAGAATAACCGATGTTTCCTTAGGAAACAATCATAAAGAATAAGTGATGTTTCCTTAACTGTCCCTCTGTATTCGGCCTTTGTAGAGGAGAGAGAAATTGCCTGCTACTTCTTACTAGTCCATGTGACGACACCAGATCCCAAACTAAACACATATCCAAAGGTTGACTTTTTATCGCCAACAAAGCCTACCCAATCTAAATCTGTGAATCCACTAAGTCTAAGATTAGGACTCTGAGAATAGAGAATTTCATAATCAGTAGTGCCCTTCACATAACGAAGAACACGCTTTATTTCCATCCAATGATCAGCCTTAGGACCTGTCATAAAGCATGAGATGTAGCTAACTGCAAAGCTGATATCAGGTCTAGTAGCAGAGAGGTAGATAAGGCTGCCTACTAGTTGCTTGTATGTAGTATCATCAACTGGAGGAGACTCAGACTTGGCTGATAACTTCAAACCTTTCTCCATAGGTGTAGATGCAGGCTTGCAATCCTGCATACAAAACTTGTCTAACAGAAATGAATATACCAAAAGACTGTTGCCAAACCTCAACACTGAGGCAATAATGCATCAGGCCAAGGTCAGTCATATCAAAAGACTGGCATAAACTCTATTCGATTCCCTAAATCAAAGATGTCGAACTGTCGGTGATGATCAGATCATCCACATAAATGACCAAAAGGATGATGTCACTGTCAATAGTCTTGATGTACAAATTTTAGTCTGCAGAACTCCTCTGGAAGCCTTGATCACTGAGGTACTTATCAATTTTCATGTACCATGCCCTAGGGACTTGCTTCAAGCCATAGAGAGCTTTCACCAGTCTGAGTACCTAGTGTTCTTTACTAGCAACATTGAAACCAGGAGGTTGAGTCATGTAGACCTCTTCCTACAGGTCACCATTCAAGAAAGCACTCTTGGCATCCATTTGATGGACCTGCTAGCCAAACTAAGCTGCCATGGCTAGGACTAATCTAATATTGCTCATCTTTGTTGTAGGAGCAAAGGTCTCCTCGTAATCAATACCCTGACGCTAAGAGAAGCCCTTCGCAACTAAACGAGCATTGTACTTATCCAAAGTACCATCAGACTTATACTTTATTTTGTAGACCCATTTGCAACCAATGGGTTTCTTCCCTAGTGGAAGATCAGAAAGGACCTAGGTGTGATTCTTCAGCAGGCTCTGGTGTTCAAAATTCATGGCCTATTCCCACTCTGGAATTCCTTTAGCCTCTAAGTATGTCTGAGGTTCAAACACACTATGAATGTTGGCCATGAGAGCAATATTGACAGTCTCTGTACGTTTGCTCTTTTTTCGAGCAGTTCTCCCCTTGATGAGCTCATCATCTCGAAGATCAGCAAGTGTCTTAACCCACCATTTAGGCCAGAGAGGAGGACCAACACTAGCATCAAGAGATGCTCTATGATTAGGTTCCTCATCAGAAGAATCTGGATCAAAATCAGGTGAAGCATTTGCATATCTGGGTGATCCTGCAGGAGAGGCCAAAGGTGTTAGCAATATAAGTTGTCATTAGTGTATTTCATCAAACCCATTCACACCGGTCGCTCGCATTACTTAGATGACACCGGTAGATAAAGCACATAGTATAGTCACCGATCAACTAAGTAGTTAGATAAACCGGTAGACTAAACCAAGTACTCAGTATCGGTCTTATTTAGCATCCAACATCAAACCGGTACCAATCTAACTGATAGAAAAATCCGGTCCAGTTTTTGTGGAACAGTTTGAGTTAAGAGCCTGATTATGCAAGACATCCATTACTCTGATGTGAAGATAACCTTTCAACAGGAGTTAGCTTTAAATTCTATGGATGATCTCAAGATAAACTCTATATCACAACGCACAGCCTTCTTACGCTGCATATTTTATGGTCAAGATTATTCCCCAGCGTTTCTGTGAATCAAGAGGATCACTCTTGTATAAATATTAGTCATAGGACGCAAAGTATGGCGCTGTTGTTGAGAAGTGGAAATTGTAGAGAGCAGAGGAAAGATATCTTCTGAGGAGTGCAACAGGCACAAAGGTGAAGCAAGAAAAGAAGATCAACAGCCAGGCAAACAGGGGAAGAGATCTACAGGTACAATTAGTGTCATCATAAATCACTGCTTTTAAAAGGTATTACATCATATACAAATCCCTCTAATAGGGTCAACCTAATCGATTCATTGTAAAAATCCCTTAACAGGGTAACATCTTTGTTGATGTTCAAAGTCCTATAATCAGGCAGCTCTTAATAGGGCTTAGATCCTAAAACGATCTTTTGTAAAAATCCCTTAACCGGGTAGCACCTCAATCAGTGCTTTGTATGCTCCTAACAGAGCACCTTCATTTAGACCTAGCGAGGTTGTGAGCTCTGTCTCACCATGGTTTTTTCTCTCTAACCGAGGGTTTCCACGTACAAATACTTGAGTAGATCTGTGTGGTATTAGTTTATGCTTGTGAATGACTGTTGACTTACTACTTTGCATTCAAGAATCTGTTTACAAGTTTTAAACAATGAGATTTATTATTGTCTGATTCACCCCCCCCCCCTCTCAGTAACCGGTAAGGTAACATCAAAAGGTGTGTACAGGAATCACTAGTACTACTAGAGCTACTAGAGCTGCTCGAGCCCTCCCATCAGGTGGACCTAATGGAAGCCAAACTCCCAAATCATGAGCCTTCATAGGCTAGTTTGCTGAATCGGGAACAAAAGAGACCAACATGAATGGTCCTCACTGCTCATCAAAGACTACATCACGACTGCGCAGGAGATGAGATGTCTCAGTGTCGATCTAGCGGTAGGCTTTGTGAAGACTACTATATCGAGCAAACATGAGTTACTAAGTCTTGGCATCCAACTTGGTGCGTGACGCATCAGGGATCCAAACATAGGCAAGAGAGCCGAAAACCTTTAGGTGACTAATTCTGGGTTTGCGACCTGACCAAACCTCTTCCGAAGTCTTTCCTTTAACCACCACAGTGGGTGACCAGTTCAAAAGGTAGACTGCATTGTTAACTGCTTTTGCCAAAAACTGCTTCAGAACATGTCTGTGTTTGAGCATGGATCTAGCCATCTCGGTGATTGTTCTGTTTCGACGTTCAACTACACTATTTTATTGTGGTGTGTGGGGTGTGGTTAACTGGCGCTTGATGCCATGAATATCACAAAAGCTAGAGATTTCAGTAGAAAAAAATTCCCCCCCATTATTTGTCCTAAGAGCAATAATAGATTTCCCAGACTCTTTTTCAACTAGAGGTTTAAACTTTTGAAATATAGTAAACACATCTGATTTCTTTTAGAAAATAGACCCACATTTTTCTACTGAAATCATCAACAAACAACAAAAAATACCTGAACCCAAGAATAGGAGTAGCCATAGGGCCGCAAATATTTGCATGAACAAGCTGAAGTACTTGAGAAGCCCGCCATGAATCGCCAATAGGAAAAGGTGTGCAATGTTTCTTCCTAGCCTGGCATGCATCACAAACTCCAAGCTATTGAGTCTGAATCTTTGGCAATCTGAGGACAAGCTTGTCTCGAGAAAGATGAGCAAGATAGTGCACATTTAAGTGCCCATATCGTTGATGCCAAAGTATACAGACAGAAGACCGCCGAGCAGCCATAGCTAGGTCTTGAGAAACACCAGAATCAGCAAGTCTGAAAAGCCCATAATCCTCAAGGCCAACTGCAACAACATACTGAGTCTCCCGATCAGTGATGGTGCACTGATGTGAACTGAAGGTGACATCCAACTGTGGAGAGTGTCGCAGCATCTGACTAATTGAGAGTAGATTTAGTTCCATCCCTATAACGTAGTACACATCGAGGAAAATGAGATTCCTCCCAGCAGACTGAATATGTATGTTGCCTCTGCCGACAACAGTGTACTCTTCCCCACCACAAAAAATAACTGAATCTGAATAAGGCTTGTAGTCAATGAACCAGTCTTTACGATGCGTGAAATGACGAGAACCACATGAATCAATGTACCAGGCAGACAACTTGACATAATTTGTTGGTCTTGTAGCTGTGAAGGCGTAAAAGGCAGATTCTGTCTGCTTAGTGTGCTTTGCACTGTTCGCTCTGGGCAGCGAACCAGATTGCTTAGTTTGGGCAGCTAAGCGCTTCCACATGCTATCATTTTGACCATTGAACTTTTGATTTCCCTCGAGCAGAATATTTGTTAGAGATGCCATGACATGATTTTCAGTGAAAAACGTGTAGAACACAAAAGACACGTACGTCGAGGCAAAATGTTGAAAGACTCACAAAAGGAAGTAGTACCCAGAAGAGAGCTCGAAAAACCCAGAATAAAATTGCTGTCAGATTCTGGATTCGTTGGCTTGAAAATTGAGGCCCAAAAATCATTGCACCCAGAAAAAAAGGACAACAACCTAGTTGAGAGCTCGAAAAACCCAAAAGGAATATGTTGTCAAATTCTGGATTCGTTGGCTACAAAATTGAGGCACCTAAAAAAATGAATGACAACCCAATTGAGCTCTCGAAAAACCCAAGAAAAATTTGCAAAATTTTTTTTGATCCGCTACAAAAAAATTAGGGTTTTTGAAGAAAACCCTAACTGGTTTGAAATAGCTCCAAAAATTGTAGAAAAATGGAGTTGGCAGATGCTAGGAGAATAACACCAACAGTCACGAACCCTGAGAAGATCTTTGCAAAAAACTAACCCAGAAATAATTTTGAAAAATTTCATGAAATAATTTCTGAAAGAAATTATAAATTTTTCAAAAAAATTAAAGTATTCGCTCTGATACCATATTCCGGAAAGTAATTGGTAAAATACTTGATATATTAATATAGATCAAACGATCTATATATACACAAAAAATAAGCGATGTTTCCTTAGGAAACAATCGTAAAGAATAGAAACATTCCATTCTAACTAATAGAAAACTAAATATTAGAAAGATTCTAATATTTACAACAAATTTACAACAGTTAAATAGTGTATCGTGTTAAAATGGAAGCACTTCATGTTAAGAACGTTTAGCCCTCTGAGTAAGTGATCTGGGGTCATGTCAAGCGCCTTGAATAGGTCTTTGCATGGATCTGGCTTTTTCCCTGTGTCCTGCTTCTCTCTCCACCTATTTCCAGCCTTTTTCTGGCACCTGGTCCTGAGAATTTGAGATCTAAGACCTCAGGGTCAAGGTCGACCTCCTGGGTCAAGGTCGACCTCAACCCTAACCTTGGGTCCAATTTTCAAGTTCCGAAGGTTTCGAGATATTGGGCTTCGGAAAGTTTTATTTTCCTGCTTCCGAGTCAACTGTTTCAGATTTTGGAATGGTAAACTCTTAAATTGCATTTAATCTAGGTCCATTTCTAGGGGTTAAGGTTAATGGGGATTTAATTCCCCAATGTTGGCCTCTCTAGAAGTTTGTGCCTTCCTCTCTCATTTACACATCCACTTTTCATGATCAAGACATCTAGCTCTCAAGCAAAATCAAGCAATCATCAAGCATGCAAGAAGGAGAAAGAAAACATTCAAGCATTCAAGATCCATTTCATCAAGGAGATCCATTAGTAGCCATTGAAGGATTCAATCTCTATGGAGCCCTCTTGTTGAAGATTTCTCCATCCATGTTCATCCAAACCTCTTCCTAATCCAAGATCCATTCAAGATTGGTGTTGAAAATCTAATGTCATTGATTTGAGGCATCCTACATACAATTCTACATTCATTTGGAGCATCGCTACTTGTGGATTCAAGGATTCGAATCTGCCATAAGGATTTCAGCATAAACAAGGTGAATAATTCCATTTACTTTGTTTATATATTGCAATTTCAATTACATTTCAAGGTTGATTCCAAACTAGGATTTGACCAAGGCAAACCCCCCCATCCAAACAACAAAAACCATTTTTCTTGCAGGTACAGGTACAGGACAGCGAATTGCAATTCAGATCTGGATACCCTTTTCGGCGAACTTCCGGGATTGGAGAACAAAATTTCCGTCGAAGCTGTTTCAGGTCAAGGTCGACCTTCAGTGGGGGGTAAGATTGTGCCCCACTATTTGGGTCAAGGTCGACCTCCCTCAAAATTGAAAATTTTTTCTGAGTTTTCTCTATCTCGGCGTTTCCAATTCGGAGCAGGTTGCAGAATTTCCCGAAACTGTGCATAAACATCAAAAAACACTCCTTTCCAGATTTACCCTATTTTGAGGTTAGTATTTGTCTCCTATTCATTTATGTTTTCAAGCACATACTTTTCATAGAAAATTATAAGATCTTCTCCTTTCTTCATATTCTCCATAGTTTGATTCATTTGTGTATTGATCACTTCTTTGTGATTAATCAATTTGGATCTCTCCTTTTGGGAATTTGGATTAGGGATAGATCCTATATTCCTCACATAGATATAACTATAACAATATTTTTTTAAAGGATAAAGATAGACCCCCCCTACTATTTTTACCCTTTACATTTTGGTGAACCCGACACGCTTACCCACTTTTTTTTTGTGGAATTAGATGCCCTATTGCGTTTGTGGTGTTAGATTTCCCTTTATATCTTTTTTGTGTTAGATTTGCCTTTTATGTTAAATCTTGCATTTATATTTCAAAAATACAAAAAAATTGCAAAATCTCTTTAAAATACAAAAATATTCATTTGTTCATGTTTTATGTTTTCTTAGTTTAGTTCATTTGCATTGCATTGGTATATGATCTTTACTACCTCTAGTCCTACTTATAATATTCCGGTTAGAAGAAGTCGTAGACTCATGGGTGCCTTTGATCCTGAATCTTCCTCTCCTTTCCTTAGGATCCCGGATGACAATTTGATTATTCATGATTCCAATCCTATTATGGAGCAAAACTCTTCTCACTCATCTCATGATGAGGATGATGCTTTAAGAGTTTCTCTTGAACAAGTCCAAAAACTTTCAACTCAACTTGATAAAATAGGTAATTGGCTTATTCAAGAAAACCATAATCAAGATTCTATTCAAGCTATCGAGGCTCTTAAGAAAGTTCTTCGTGATAGTGATCAAGGTGTTAATCTCTTGCATGGTATTACTCATCTTGTGCATTCAAATGTTAAACATTTAGCTCAAGAAGCTAAAGATTTAGGGTTGATTCCTCCGGTTACTAGTGTCGAACCTTCTTTTGTTCCTTTATCTAGTATTCCTATCTATACTCCTTCTTTGGTGACTGTGACGGTTCCATCTGTTCCTATGAGTGTTCCTCTTGTGTCCCTTCCTACATCACAACTTTCTTATCATAATGTTCCTTTTACTTATTCTAATCCTCTTCCAACTATGGTTCCAAATGTTCCTCCAGTTGTGTCTTCCATTCCTGCAGCTTCATACACTTTACCTAGTATTTCTAATGTTGCTATTCCTCCTATTTCCTCTAATGATTCAACAATCATCAGTTTGGCTCAAACTGTCTCATCTTTACAACAACTTGCATTCTTGACTCAAAACAAGTTTAGCATTCCTACATGTGACATCGGAAGTCTTTTGTCCCTAGACATCATTCGTACTCCCCTTCCTCAACAAGTCGATATGCCTCGTCTTGAAAATTATAATGGTAAGGGAGACCCTATTCATCATGTTAAAACATTTCAAATCCTTTGTAGTGATCATGCTCATGACCATAGGATTTTAGCCAAGTTGTTTGTTAGAACTTTTCATGACAAGGCCTTACAATGGTATTGTTCCTTGCCTCCTTATTCTATTGACTTTTTTCCAAACCTTGCTAATGCTTTTATCCAACAATTTCAAAATAACATTGGTCTGCAAGTGTCTTTGACTGATTTGATGCATTTTAAACAAAGTGCTAAGGAAAAATTGACTGAATTTATTGTTAGATTTAAGCATTTACATGCTCAGATTTCCTATCATGTTCCTGATATTGATATTCAACGTATGTTTATTTCAAATTTGCAAAAGGATATTAGAGATAACATTTTGCTTACTGAATTTACCTCTTTTCAACAACTTTGTGCAGCACTTCATCATTATCAATTACAAGTGAGTCAATTTGAGAGCAACACTCCAATGGCTCCTGTTCCACTTGATAAGAGTGATGCTGCTCCTAATCCAAACAAATTTCAAAAATTCAACAATTATGTCAAGATAAACAAACAAGCGAATGCAGTTGTTGATCAAGTTGTTGCATCTCACAATGCCACTTCTACATCCACTGCTTTTCGATTAAATCGTACGTTTACTCCTCTTTCTGAATCTTTACATTCTACTATGAATAGGTTGTTAACTGCTAATATGATTACTTTACCTCCTATTCGACCTCTTTTACCTGCTACAATAGCATCCAAATCCTTTGATCCTAAGGCTTTTTGTCAATATCATCGTCAAAATGGTCATGATACTGAGAAATGTTATTCTTTAAAACATAAGGTTCAAGACTTAATCGACTCTAATGCCTTATCTATTGATAATCTTGATGGTAGAGGGAACAAATCCGTCTCTCCTCCTAATCAAAATCTTCAAATCTATACAAATCCTTTACCTACACATGATACTAATACCATTGCTCAGCCATCTTCAATGGATATTGTTTATGATTCAAAGATGGATGATCTTAATCACATTGTTAATCAAGTGGAGCATGTTGTTCAATCTGTATCTCCACCTCAGCTTCAATCTCAAGTTCCATCTCAACCTCAACCAAAACCGCAGCCTAAATTGAAAACTCAACTTAAATCTCGACAGCAACCTAAGAATAAAAGACCTCGGGAACTTTTGATTACCTTTGATGATTCTGAGACTATTAAGGCTCTTGATGGTCCCCTTTACATTTATGCTAGGATTTCTCAGATACCTACTCGTGGTTGTCTTGTTGATCCTACATCCTTAGTCAATGTTATTACTAAAGAAAATCTTTTTATGAAAAACATGCAACGCGATTCTTATGATACATCTAATGTGTGGATTCAAACTTGTAATGGTTTTATGTATCTATCATTTGGTTCTATTAACTTACCGGTTGAACTTTGTGGTAAAATTGTGAACACTACCTTTGTTGTTGTTCCTACTTCTGATCAATTTCAAATTAAGCTTGGTTTGCCTTGGTTGAATGCCATGCATGTTGTTGCTTCACCTATCCATAAGTGTCTTAAATTCATTCATGATGAAGAAGTGAAGATGATAAACCATAGTTTATATCAACCTTCTAGGCCCGGGGATTGTGCTACCCTTGACTTCTTTTGGCCTTCATTACCTAAGTCATGTCCTTCTCGACCTGATAATCTTTTTCGCTCATATCAAGCCTATAAGCATCATAAGATTCTCGAATTAAGCATACCTCCTATGGATCTTAATCGTGGTCTTTTGCCTACACCTTCCATACCTCCTTTACCTATGGCTTCTAGTTTTGTTAATCAAGCTCCTACTATTGCTTGTCAGTCTGCTGATAATCCTACTAGTTCTCCTATAGAACCAATGAAGGATCCGGTAGTTGTTCCTCCTAGTTCTCGACATATTTCAAGTAAGACAAAACGTAATCGATCTGCTAATGAACATCGTAAGAATTGTCGTGCTCAAGCTAAAGCTCGTGATTTTGTTCTCCAAAATTCTTTACCTTCTTTTGATAAGCCTATGCATGATGTGTTAGAAGAAGTTGTTGCTAATAATGATGTTAAAATGCAAGATTATGATGATCCTATTCGTATCTTAGATCCTATGTTGATTAATCTAAATGAAGAAGATACTTTTGATGATGTTAATGATGAATATGAAACTATTGACATTGACATTGATTTACCTAATATGCTTTCATCACAATTGACACTTACACCTAGTATCGAATATTGTGATTCTCAAGAGGATCCTTGTTTGGAATTGGCTAACATTCCTACTACTGTGTTGGATATAGTCCCTCTTGCGAGTTACCCACCTTCCCTAAATGATATAGAACGAGATGGGGAGAGTAGGCGGCGCACTTGATTGGCTTGTCCTTCATGGTAGCCTTTGTTGTGTGTTTGTTTGTAGTACTGTGCTTCTCCCGTGATGTGTTTGCTAAATGTTGTTAGATTCTTTTATACGACCCTTGTTACTTTGTTGGTACAAGGTGATAAAGGAATTGAACCTGTTGTACAATTCCTCTATATGTATCTCTATTCTTCCATATGTTGTTTGATGTTATGTTGTACCTGTGCTATTGTTCGTAAATGTTTCCTTGTGTAATCTGTTTGGATTCACGACTTGGTAGCACTGATTCTTTTTGGTCTCCATGTCATGGTCCGAAAAGATTCTTCTTCGTATCTCTTATGTGATCTTTCCTCCATTGTGATTGAAGTTCTACTTTCTTTGGGGAATGATGTCAATTCATTTGCAATAATATCATATATATATTATCTTATGATCATACTGACCCCACGGTAGGTAGATCCCTTCTGTGTTCTTTGTATGTTTATGTGGTATTTCCCTCGATTTGTCTTCGTTTGGGGGCATCTCGTAGTGGAAACGTAATCACTGGAGTTGTTTATGTTTCCGTTAAAGTCATTGCTCCTATTAAAGTGTTAGCAATGACTTTAACGTGGGGGCATACGCTCTGCTCACCTATTGCACACACGCACTTTTCGATATACATATATTATTTTTCAAGATACTTTTCTCCCTTTATGGATTAGTGACCTTAAAGCATGGATTTTTATTTAGGATCTCTTGATCCCTCTAGTTTCGAATTTTGATCCCTTAAGGTCGAAGGTGTCCTTAAGACTGGATCTCTTTTGTTTTTTGTTTTTACTCTTGTGGAATAGAATATTCCTGAAGGTGAATCTTTGATGGGTTGACTAGTGAGTAGCCACATTCACTAGGCGGTTAAATTCCATCTTTCCAGTTGCGTTGTTTCCTTGTGTGGTTCACAATGGGACATAAGTTCTCATTGGGCGAGATAATCACACTCTCTCTCTCCTCTTTTTCTAGAGATGTCTCTCTTATTGTGATCTTGGAGTTGATGAAGACTTGAGTCCCTGGGGGCTTGAGGATTCCTTTGTCCCTTTGATTTTAGTAAGATTATCTTTTCATTATGATTTCCTTTACCAAGAGTTTGCATCGAGTCCATACTCTTCCTAAAGTGGGGGCTTAATGTATCGTCTTAAAATGGAAGCACTTCCATGTTAAGAACATTTAGCCCTCCGAGTAAGTGGTCTGGGGTCATGTCAAGCACCTTAAATAGGTCTTTGCATGGATCTGGCTTTTTCCACCTATTCTGCTTCTCTCTCCACCTATTTCCAGCCTTTTTCTGGCACCTAGTCCTGAGAATTTGAGATCTAGGACCTCAGGGTCAAGGTCGACGTCCTGGGTCAAGGTCGACCTCGACCCTTACCTAGGGCAGAGTCAACCTCCACCCTGACCCTAGGTTCAATTTTCAAGTTCCGGAGGTTTCGGGATATCGGGCTTCAGAAAGTTTTATTTTCCTGCTTCCAGGTCGCTTGTTTCGGATTTCGGAATCATAAACTCTTAAATTGCATTTAATCTAGGTCCATTTCTAGGGGTTAAGGTTAATTGGGATTTAATTCCCCAATGGCAGCCTCTCTAGAAGTTTGTGTCATAGATCACTATAAAAGGAAGCCTTCCTCTCTCATTTACACATCCACTTTTCATGATCAAGACATCTAGCTCTCAAGCAATCATCAAGCATGCAAGAAGGAGAAAGAAAGCATTCAAGTATTCAAGATCCATTTCATCAAGGAGATCCATTAGTACATTAAAGGATTCAAACTCTATGGAGCCCTCTTGTTGAAGATTTCTCCATCCATGTTCATCCAAGCCTCTTCCTAATCCAAGATCCATTCAAGATTGGTGTTGAAGTTTTAATGCCATTGATTTGAGACATCCTACATACAATTCTACATTCATTTGGAGCATCCCTACTTGTGGATTCAAGGATTCGAATCCGCCATAAGGATTTCAACATAAGCAAGGTGAATAGTTCCATTTACTTTGTTTATATATTGCAATTTCAATTACATTTCAAGGTTGATTCCAAACTAGGGTTTGACCAAGGCAAACCCCCCCATCCAAACAACAAAAACCATTTTTCTTGCAGTTACAGGTATAGGACAGCGAATTGCAGTTCAGATTTGGATACCCTTTTCGGTGAACTTTCGAGATCTGCGAACAGAATTTCCATTAGAGTTGTTTCAGGTCAAGGTCAACCTTCAGTGGGGGGTAAGATTGTGCCCCGCTATTTGGGTCAAGGTCGACCTCCCTCAGAATTGAAAAAGTTTTCTGGGTTTTCTCTGTCTCGACATTTCCAGTCCGGAGCAGGTTGCAGAATTTCTCGAAACTGTGCATAGACATCAAAAAACACTCCTTTCCAAATTTACCCTATTTTGAGGTTAGTATGTCTCCTATTCATTTATGTTTTCAAGCACATACTTTTCATAGAAAATTATAAGATCTCCTTTCTTCATATTCTCCATAGTTTGATTCATTTATGTATTGATCGCTTCTTTGTAATTAATCAATTTGGATCTCTCCTTTTGGGAATTTGGATTAGGGATAGATCCTATATTCCTCACATAGATATAACTATAACAATATATTTTGTAAAGGATAAAGATAGACCCCCCTACTATTTTTACCCTTTACAAATAGATAACCATTAATAGAAACTAACAATTGTTGTAATAGGCTCCTGCCAAAAATTGCTCATGAAATTATTATCCTTGTCACTAACAATATTCCGTGGCAACCCATGCATTCTGAATACCTCCCTCCAGAACAACTCTAGTACCTGAGTTGTATAAGTGGACGAAATAGCAAAGAAATGCGAAAATTTAGTCAGTCGGTCCACTACCACATAGATGCAATTCCTACCTTGAACCTTAGGTAAGCCTGTGATAAAATCCATCGACACATTATCCCACTTCCTGTCTGGAATGGGTAGGGGCTATAGCAAACCACCTAGAAATGAGTGCTTGTGTTTATTCGGCTAGCATATTGGGCATTCTCTCACATACTGTAACACATCTGTTTTGAGGCTTCTAAGTGAAGCACTCTCTCACCTGTCTGTAAGTTTTGAAGTATCATGGATGTCCTGCCATGGGTGAGTCATGGAAAGTTCTCAAAACCTTCTTAATAGCGGACCCTAGCACCAAGAAGATCCTCTCCTTGTAAATGATCAAGTGATTTACAATAGTGTACCTATCATGCTGAATAGTGTCATCTATGATCCCAGTGGCCCACTTGTCCTTCACATACTCTGCAGAAATTAATTCCCTCCAATCATCTACTATCACTACTAATGAACACAAGTGTGGTCTCCATTAGAGTGCATCTGCCACAACAATCTTCTTTCCTTTGACATATCCAATGTCAAAGTTATAGGCTTGTAATTTAGTAATCCATTTTTGTTGCTTGTCATTAAGATCTCTTTGGCTCAAGAAGTACTTAATGTTGTTATGATCTGTTTCAAGAACAAATCCGACCCCTACCAGATAATACTTGAACTTGGCCAATGCATGCATGATGGCCAACATGTACCGATTGTAAATAGGATAGCTCTTCTCCACCCCTCTCAATTTCCTGCTCTCAAATTCTATGGGGTGCTTCTTCTGCATCAACACAACCCCAATCCCATCTCCTGAAGCATCACAAAGTAATTCAAAAGGGTTGGTGAAGTTTGCAAGAGCTAACACAGGACAAGATGACATCATTTATTTGAAGTGCTCAAAACATTGCTATGCTAAACCGGACCACTCAAATGCTTCCTTTTTAGTGACATCTGTCAATGGAGCTGCTATCTATGAAAACCCCTTTACAAATCTTCTATAGAGTCTGCACAAACCAAGGAATCCCTTCAACTATGAGAGATTAGTCGGTGTTGGCCACTCAACGATGGCTTTAATCTTCTCTAGATTCACTCTCACCCCATCTGTACTAATGATGTGTCCAAGATATAGAAGCTTTGTCATCCCAAATTCACAGTTTGATTCCTTGGCGAATAGGGACTCACTCTCCAAAATACTCAGAACCTCCTCCAAGTATTGCAAGTGTCCTCCCAGGTCCTATTGAAAATCAAGATGTCATTGAAGAAGACTAGCACAAGCTTCCTCAACTGCCTCTTGAATACTCGATTCATACAATCCTCAAATGTAGCACGGACATTGGTAAGCCCAAATGACATTACCAAAAACTCAAAATGGTTGTAGTGACACCTGAATGTTGTTTTCTCAATATCCTTGGCCCTCATCCTAATCTCAAATCTATCTTAGTGAAGTAACAAGCTCCATGCAACTCATCTATGAGCTCATCTATCCCTAGAATTGGGTACCTGTTCTTGATAATCTTTTATTCAAGGCCATGTAGTCAATACATATCTACATAGTCCCATCCTTTTTTTTCACTAAAACCACCACTGGTTCAAATGGGCTCTTGCTAGGCTTAATGTGACCCTTCTCTAATAACTCCTTAATTGCATTTTCAATTTCATCATTGTGTTTCTTTGGGTGTCTGTGTGGAGTGGTGATCACGGGTTTATCTCCCTCCTCAAATTCTATAACATGCTCAATACCTTTCTCAAGAGGAACTCCATGTGGAATGTTGTCAAACACCTTAGTGTGCCTAGATATAATCTCTCGTATGTCTAGGTGGTAATGTTTTATCTACTGATCTGAATCTGTAGGCATAATAAGACACTGTTGCGCACTTTATCTCATCATGTTTGAATAATCTCTCCATTCTACTGAGTGATACCACTTCGAGGCCACTGTCTGATAAGGCTCCAAGTACCACTTTACTGCCTTGGTACTCAAAACACATCTCCATTTTGTCTAAGTTAAAAGTGAACTCATGGAGAGACTTCATCTAGGTCATGCCAAGAATGACATCATATTCCTCCATGTCTAATACATAAAAATCTCCCACCATGTCATAATCTCCCATCCGCGTATGTAGATCAGTAATCATGCGAGTGCTTTCTAATTTATGTCTGCTAGCCACTATAACTCTGAAGCCCTTTCTTCTTGACCAGTCTCTCTAATGTAAAATTATGGGTAGCCCCTATGTCCACCAATGTAACAACTCGCTGCCCCTGTATTACACTCCTCGCCCTAAAGGTTATTGCTTTCTTATTACCTAAAAGATATGCAATCTCCTATTGTATTTTCCTCATCGCTACCCTCAGAATCAGATTGTTGTTTTGCATCCTTTGACGCTGATTCCTCGCCTGAAAAATACTCAATTTGTGCTGCTTTTGCTTTGACTGAACACTTGTTGAAGGATCCCAAGGCTCTTTGCAATGGAAACATAGTTTCCTTCTCCTAAGATCATTTACCTGCTCGCTGTCCAAACGGTTTGAATCTTTCTTATGCTGATGAGAATCCTTCTGAAAATGTTTTTTATCTTTCTCCTTTTTAGAAGAAAAACCCTTTGAATGAAATTTATCCTTTGATGACAAAGGTTCCATATCCCTTTCTTTTTTGTAGGCTTCCTGCAGTGTTGAAGGATTAAGGCTCTTGATCCGTCCCTTCAGTGGCTCCACCCAACCATCCATTAACAAAAGCAATAGCCCAAAACCAAAAGCCTCTGAAACTCCAATATAAATGTATCAACTAAACCCCACTGCTTAAGCTAAGACAACTCCTTGAAGTGTAATTCCGGATCCTTTTTGTCAAAAGATCAATCAAACTCTCTATGAATTCCACATATGAAGCAATCCGATCATGCCCCATGGTCACCATGTCGTGATGCCACCACTCGTGTGCTAAGCCATCCAAATGTAACACTGCAAATTTAATGGCTTCCTCCTTCAGCATTGGGTTTAACTAGAAATAAGTATCAACCTTTTGCACCCATGCTCTAGTAGTTGTCTTCCATGAACCCTCGTAGTAGGGTAATGTGAGCTTGCTCACTTTCTTTCGTAGATCACTATGCTATCCCCTACCACCTGTGAGAGGCAAATGCTTCAACCTAACATCTATATATTCTCTGAAAGAGATAGCTGCCCAAAATTCTTCTCCTCCATCTTCCCAATCTTTCTGAAACTGTGCTTGTAACTCCGTAATCTATGGCTCATTCTCCAATTGTACGGGAACTCTAGGGAAAAAGTGGGTATAAGTGGCCTCGAACACATTGTTCTCTCTGGTCTAGCTGCATGGCCAAAATTATCAACACCCTGTCCACCTCCATTACCTCCATTCTATCCATGATTCCCACCATCATTTCCTCCATTGTTTCCACCGTTGTTACCTCCATTGTCCCCACCATTAGCATCCATTCCTAATTGTCTAGCCATCATATGAAACATCAAATCCATGCGTTGGTTTTGTTTTTGTATTCTTTGTTCTGCCTATCGCTGCCCCAACTGTAAAGCCTCAAGCATATTAAATAACCTTTCTTCTCCTAAATCCCTTCTTTCTCCCATATTGCCTGTGACCTGTTCACCTATGCCTAAGTGTACTTCTGGGTTTATTTGTTCTTCTTACCCTGTATTCCGTAATGTCTTGTTTCGCCGTGTATTATAATGATGTGATAATGGTTGTAAACTCCAATCAGTCATGTCACTTTCTGTTCATTTTGTATTGTACGCACCAAGATGGCAGGATACACTGCTCTTATACCACTGAAAGGGGCTTCCTTGTTCACACACTGTTTTTTCTTTTTCCCACTCAAAGTAATTTTGTCAAATAGTTGGATGGCAATCTGACTTCTGAGTTTCCAAGTTGGTTGAGATTGCAATTGCTTGGAGGTTTATAATGAGTTTGACAAATCACTTGACTAGAGCACACAATGTATGTAGCAAGTAATATTTCAATGCATACTAATTAAAAACACAATGGTTTAACAATGTAGTATAAATATATATATGAACTGTGTTCTTCCCACTGTTAAATTGAAGTCTCAGCAGTAACAGATAACACAGATTTGACAGCAAATAAATTTGTATTGCAATAACAATGTTAATGCTTAGACTTACATACCAAAACATTGTTACCCTGAATGATATTCTGAAGGAATACATCAATAGTAATCTGCAGACCTTCAAATGTCACCTACAGGCTATGTACGACACTTCTCTACTGATGACCAGCTACAACAGCTATGTGAACCATCTTAGACCTATACACTATTAATCCCAAGCATAATCAGACTATACGGAATGATCCCAAGAGTATGTTTTCTATGTCTAACTCTTGTTTGACTGGTACAGCCCAAGCTGGCTTAGAATGACTCTCTACAACAGTGTGGCATCCTCCATTGATGACTGTATGGTGCAAAAGCTTGAATCTCACTGTGTAGTAAAGAGTTTGATCTCCTAGCAGCTCATAAACAGACCCAATAACTCGCCCTTCCACTCCAACTCCAACTCTCAAATTTGGACCCTTTCTTGGCAAATGGAAGAAATAGATATCTCTGTAAAATGATTTTTACCTTGAAGCTCTTACAAATCCTCCTGACTGTATCTTGCAACAGCGAGACGAATGCTAGCATAGAAGGTCTTCGTCCTCCAAGCCCTAGAGAATAATCTCCATGATTTCTCCTATTTCATATAATATCTCAACATCATGAAGAATGAGCTCTTCACTTTATTTTATTACTTCTTAGAGATTTTCTCAATCAACCTGCAAATGTGGAATAAATAACTTTTCCTTTTAAAATGTCATTTCCCACTTAAGTGAATAAAATGTTCTTTTAATAATAAAGTGACTTATAATAAAATGTACTTTAATTTAATAGTCACTTCATTAATAAACTATTTAATCTTCAGGCATAAAAATAAATTATCATCAAACTCGGAAAAGCATGTGTGATAGTTCATTGGAAAGGTCTCGGTGAGATGCTCCAAGTCCAATACTGAAATGCCAAAGTCACTGAGCCCACTATTGACTTACTATAAATAGTAAGTATCTGGAAACCCTGCTGAATCAACTCCGATTAGCCTGAAAATGAAATTGTCTAGGCCAAATCTCTCTCTAATTCCTGTAAAGTCCTGGTTAGCCCACAGGACCAAAGCAAAATGGTCTAACGACACATCACAAATTAATGGCCTAGAAAAGGGGACATTACAATGTCTACAAGCATCCTTCAAAGCCAAATTGTCTCACAAGCTGCCTTAACAATGTCTCGATATTCAACTTTCTTAGAGAAGAGAGCTATTGCTTCTTGCTTCTTGCTTCTTGCTGGTCCATGTGACTGCATTTGTGCCAGAACTGAAAACGTACCCAAATGTAGACTTTTTGTCATCAACACAACTTGCCAAATCTAAGTCTGTAAAACCAACAAGCCTAGGATCTGGGATTCTACTGTATAGAATGCCAAAATCAGGAGTGTCGTTCACATATCTCAGCACACATTTCGATACAACCCAATGTTCAACTTTTGCAGTTGTCATGAATTGAGAGATATAGCTCACAACATAGTTGATGTCAAGTCTAGTGGTAGTGAGATAGATGAGGCTTCCAACTAGTTGCCTAAATGCTGATTCATCCACCATTGGTAAATCTAATTTGGCTAAAAGTTTCAACCCCTTCTCCATAGGTGTAGATGAAGGTTTGCAATCATGAATCCAAAACTTATCCAACAGACTTTTGGCATACTTTGAGAAATGAAGATGTGGTATTTTGTCTATCAAACCTTTACACCAAGACAATAATGGAAAAGTCCCAAATTTGTCATATCAAAAGTCTGACACAAATTCTGTTTGACCTGCTCGACCAAATGTGTTGCACTACTCGTAATGATCAGATCATCAACGTAGATGACAAGAATAAGAATCTCACCACTAGCATGCTTGACATACATATTTGAATTAGGACTCTGCTAAAACTCTTGATCAATCAAATACTTATCAATATTGATGTATCATGCACGAGGAGCCTGTTTGAGGCCATAGAGGGCTTTTACCAATCTAGTGTTCTTTACCTGCAACCTAAAAACCTGGAGGTTGTGTCATGTAGACCTCTTCCTACAAATTCCCATCGAGGAAAGCACTCTTGACATACATCTGATGAATTCACAATCCAAACTAAGATGAAAGGGCGAGGACAAGACAAATGGTACTCATTTTGGCAGTGGGAGCAAATGTCTCCTCATAGTCAATACCCAAGTGTAGTTTTTCATGAGACTCTAATGTTCAACTGCAATAGCTTATTCCCATTCTGGTATACCTTTAGCCTCTGAATATGTTTGAGGCTCAAATATACTACGAATGTTTTCCATAAGAGAAACATTGACTATGGTACACTGCTTGATCTTATTCCTTGCAGATCTACCCTCAACAAGTTCATCATCATGAAGATTCCTAATGGTCTTGACCCATCACATAGTCCGGAGAGTAGAAGAACCAACATCCATTGCAGAAGGAACAACATCACCTAGGATCTCTGGATGTGGAGCTTGAATGTCCAAAGAAGGGGCGGGTGGCACAATGTCATCTGAATCGCTCCTGTCTAGTGAACCAAATGGAAGACAAATGCCCAAATCACTAGGCTGTGGAGATTGATCCTCGAGGCTCAAAGTGGAGAAGGCTGAAATGGACCTCATCCTTCATCAAACACCAAATCTCAATTGAATATGAGACGATCGATATCAACATCAATCAACTAATAAGCCTCATGTGTATCATTGTACCTTGTGAACATCAATTTCTGAGACTTGGAATCCAGTTTGGTGTGCTTGGTGTTTGGAATCCAAACATAAGCTGTAAAGCCAAAAACTTCAGATGACCGATTTTGGGCTTCCGTCCAAACCAAGCTTCCTTTGGGGCCATCTTCTTAACGATCTGTGTGGGTGACCGATTCAGAAGATAAACTACAATACAGACTGCCTCAACCCAAAACTTATTTGGAACATTTCTATGTTCCAACATAGATAGAGCCATCTCAATGACTGTATGATTCCTAAGCTCAACAACACCATTCTGTTGTGGGGTGTAACGTGTGGTAAGCTAATGCTTTATTCCATGTGATGCACAAAAGTTGATGAAATCAAATGAACAAAATTCTCCACCATTGTCGAACCGAAGAGTGACAATTTGACAGCTTGACTCTTTTTCCACTAAGGCCTTGAACTTCTTGAACATGTTAAACACATCTGATTTATGCTAAAGAAAAAATACCCACATTTTCTTGCTGAAATCATCAACAAATAGCAGAAAATACCTACATCCAGAGACAGATGGAGTGTTCATGGATCCACCAATATCTGCATGAACCAATTGCAAGACCTTGAATGCACTCCAAGCATCACCATCTAAAAATGGAGTATGATGTTTCTTTCCAACCTAACAAGCTCCGCAAACTCCATGATTTTGTGTCTAAATCTCAGGTAATCCAACAACCATATTATCTCAAGCCAACTAAGACAAATAGTGAATATTGAGATGCCAACATCGCTGACGCCAAAGATTGTTGATGGAAGTACTAATTGCTGCTAGGGCCTACTCTTGAAAATCACCTGTATCAATGAGTCTATAAACACAATGATCCTAAAGACCAATTGCAATTGTAGTGTGAGACTCCCTGTCAACAATGTTGTATTTGTGCGAACTAAAGATGACATCCAGCTGTGGAGAATGAAGCATAATCTAAATGACTGACAGTAGATTGAGCTTCATATCTAGGACAAAGTATACATTGAGAAAGATCATATCCTTCCCACCAAGTTAAATCTGAATGTTGTCCTTTCTGACAACAGTATACTCCTCACCTCCACCAAAGATCATTGAATCTATGAAAGGCGTGAACTCTGCGAACCAATTCTGACAATGTGTAAAATGTTGAGAGGCACCAAAGTCAAAGTACTAGGCAAATGATATCTCATGATCAGATGGGCATGTGGCTAGGAATGCATAGGAGGCAAACTCCTTATGATCAAAATGTGTAGTAGCTTGGGCCTTCTGTTGAGACCCTCCTTGTGAAGATTGTGTGGCTTCCATCTGTTTCTTGCAATTTGTCTTTATGTGACCAAATTGGTGACAATAAATACACTGATCACTCTTCTTTGTTGAAGATGCCTGAGGTTTACTTGGTGCTTTTTGCTGGGAGGACTGAGGTTTACCTTTGTACTTGTCCAAGGATTTGGATAAGAAGGCCATCTGTTCAGTAGAGGACGAACTAGCATTGCTTCCAAACTATTGCTTCCATCTATCTTGTAACAGAGATCAAGAAACTTCAAATCAACATTAGTAGAAGTGATATTCAGCATCTCAATGAAATGCTAGTAGGATCGAGGCAGGCTTTTTAGCATGATACTACTATATCTTCTTCCTCCATTTTTCACCCAATAGCTTTGAGCTGGTCACAAATGTCCTTAATCTTCGTAAGATGTGCTTGGAGAGACATCTTCTCATCCATCATAATACAAAACAACATATTCTTCAAAATGAAAGCTTGGCTCTTGTCGAACGTCTCATGAAGATCCTTCAAGAGTTCCCAAATCTCTTTAGCTATTTTGCTAGAAAGCACTTGAAGGAGTTGATCATCTGTAAAAAAAAGTTTAATGAGCATGACAGCCTCTTGGTTCTGCTCATCAAATTTGTCTTGATCTGATCCAACTTGTGTAGGACGTTTTTATGTACCCAAAACAATCTTGTCAAGGCATCGATATTCAAATATTGTCATCATGCTCTACTTCCAGTTGTTATAGTTGTGGCCATTGAACCTTAGATTTCCTTCCAACATAATGTTGGTCAAAGACGTCATCATGAATACAGAGTGTTGGTCAACCTTGTGAAAGCCCAAAAAACTGAGGCAAAATATTATGTTTAGCTAACACGAATCCAAAAAAATATCTGAGATGCAAAAGTAAAACTATGAAACACTAGGCCGGATTGCAACAAATTCCTGAAAAAAGTTGTCAACAAAACTACCAAAAAACTCTAAACATGCAGTGCACACAGGTTTGGATTCAGAAGTAGATTGTGAAAAAAATCGTTGGAAGCCCTAGCCATGCAAGTTGAATACAGAAATCATGAAAAATCAGAAGTGCAAAAACCCTAAGCAATTTTCGCAACGACCAATAAAAGTGTGATAAAATTGTGAAATGAAATAAATACCAAAAATTGCGAGGTTTACAGATGACAATCATGGAAAATTGGGCCAAAAAATGAAAATTTTGCATGATTGGTCAGACACGAAAAAAATCATGTAGCATGCAGACCCCATGCGCACTAGCAAACGCAAAAAAATCACATGGAAATCTAGATCACAGAAAAAAAACTTCGCCGCCTAGGGTCTAGAGAGATAAAATGTGGCTAGAGAAGTTTTAAAAATGCACGTAGACGCGCAAAAAAATCACATCAATACAGACGCACGGGATCCACAAAAGTGTTGTAAAAAATTTAGAAACCCTAGACAGTTTTACCACAACCAAACTTGTTCATGGATTTAAAAACATAAAAACCTTAGTTGCGCCCTTGAGAGAAAAAATTCCCTCAAAATCTCAGCCTGCTCTAATACCATGAAACTCTAAAAAATAATATGATTGTATTAACTTTCACACCAAATATATAGAGTTTACAAAAGCTTTAACAAAAAATAGAAGTCGTCTAAATAAAGACAACTAAAAATAAAACTAACTAATACAATTCAAAAATAGAGCCTAAATGACTATTAATAAAAAAAATCTAGAGGCTAGCTAAAAATAGCAAAGAAACCTAAGGTATTAAAAATATTCAAATAGAATGTCGATAGGGTCAGTGTGTTGTTCTCAATTTTGTATTCGCAAAATTGGGGCAACCCTACGGAAAATTTTATAGGATAAACTCTCTAAGGTGTTTTCTTAGTTGTTTTGTTTGATTTTGGTTTTGTTTGCACCCTAGGATTGTGGTATTTTCAATTCCGCTCATTTCGAACTATCGTAGGCCTCTACCGGAGTTGTCTGGCAAAATTTATTAAAGAATTCAGCACTCTTTGATTAAAATCTTCCATGGGGTGGGCTTTTTGTTGACAACTACCTAGCGTAATAGGTGTTATTTACATATAAGATGGATTTAAAACACCATTATCATATGTTCTCATTAGAATATGTGAAATTTTAATGAGTTTTTAATGAAAAGGTGGACTTTTAAAGTCTCATTACATATCTCCTCATTAAAATTGAAATTACATGTAAAATTAAACATGAGAAACCTATGTGCATTTAGAAGTGGCAATTTTTACATGCAATGCATATATGAAACTTCGTCATTACTTCTAGATGATATGCAATGGCTTTTAAAAAGCCCATTTACACTTAGGAAGTTTTAAATATTGAGTTTTTAAACATGTAATGGCTTTATAAAAGCCTATGTGGGTCATTTTTAACTTAAAAACTCTATTTAAACTTTGTGCATTTGAATATAAAAAGCCCGTATCGGCATATTAGACCAAGAAATTTTATATGTAATGCATGTAAATGAGTCAAAAAAAAAAGTTCCTTATGCATTCAAAGTTACATCTAAATGACAATGAAAAGCCTGTCTTTGGCTGTAGCTTCTCAAGCACATTCATTTTTACATGGAAATGCATTGCTAAAACCTGCATAGGGCTTCGTAGAGGAAAAATGCAGCTTGTAATACATGTATCTTGGTCTTCAAAGCACGTCACTTGGCTGGGTATGCAAAAACGCCTCCACTTTTGCTTGCATTTGACAGTAAGAAGACCGTTTTTGGGGCTGTAACAGCAAAAACGTGGAATTTATTACATGATTTGGGTATTCCAAAGCCCACTTTTGGCATTGGATATCAAAAATGCCTAGGTTTTTTGCATGTTGTGAGCATCCCAAAGCCCGTTTTTAGTCATCTACAGCAAAAACGTCATCAAAGCTATATGTAAATGGAGATTGAAAGCCCTTTTTGGGCCTTGAAGTGCTGAAACGCCTCATTCATTGCATGTATTGGGCGATCTAAAGCCCGTTTTTGGGCAATTTGATCAAAACCGACTCTATCAAAGCCTGTGTTTGGATGTGTAAAGACCGTTTTGGGCATTTAAGTGCAAGACGTGTGTGTTCATGAAGCAAATCTTTCATCTTCAACTTGCAACGTCAAGTTAGAAACCCGTGCGTTTTACTCCTAGAGGCGCCATTTTTGGGTTCTCTTATATTGTGGCTTGCAATCTCCATCAAAAACCACGTCTTCCAAGGTTCAATCAATCATTGCAGTTGCTATTCTCAAGCAAATTGTTTCTCATTCATGGCCATTTTTCGAGGAATCGTCAAAGACTGCAAGATTGTATTAAAGGAGGAGAGTTGATGCAGGAGCATCCTGGACGTAAGGGCAATCTTGCATCACCCAAAAATATTTCTGGTTTCTTTTCAATAAGGGTTATCTTGTGCAAAGCTACTATTTATGGAAACTTACTGTTTCTAGTAAGTTGGCCATACAAGCTCAGAATATTCTGATTTCACAGGTGGAGGTTCATCTTAGTCATATCAGTCTGTCAGTTGAGTTTCATTGCCATATCATCTGTATTGGTGAAGTTATTGAAGATTTTGGGTACAAAATCTTTGAGCTCAATTTTGAAGGTCTTAGAGGCTTCGGAACGAGGTCAAACCCCAATTGATTGGAGCTTGTGCTAGTTAGCTGTTGTAGATTAGGGCCTGCCATTTTCGAAAAGTGGTTATAATAGCCAAACAGAGCTACGGTTAAAAAGTTATGGCCTCCAGAAGTTGGGCTACCTAAAAATATAATTTGTAATTAGTTTGAGCCGACCCTAATGTAAAAAAATGAAAAATTAAATAATTCTAAGGGCGGTCAGCCTTAATGGCTAAAATTCTGGAACCTTCTCGAGCGGTGGAAAAATGTCTATATAAGGAAGGCCCGTAGTGTTTTCTAGGGCAGTTCTGGGTAGTTATTCAAGGCTTTGTCTTACAAAATATTGTAAGGAAAATGCCTATGTGGCTTTGCATATTGTAATTCTGAAATTTATAATTCCACACTTGTGCAGATCTCTATTTTTGTTATGTGTTTGTGGTATTAAGGGGAGCACCCTTCATCAAGAGTTCTAATGCATTTCGGTTGTATTGCTCCAAAAAGCATCTATAAAGAGTTGCAATTTGAAAGATCTTTATCCGGAATTAGAGCAATGGTTTTGGTTCCAAGTGGTGCAAGTTATTAATGTTTCAGCAGTCTTGCTACGTGGTTGGTGATTCAAGAGAGGATTTTTTGCCTTCAAAAGTTTGATTGTATTGTTCTCACGACAATATAAGTTCTTCCCAAAATGATGCAAGAAGAGTTGCAATTTCTTCCCTTCATGAAAAAGCTTCAAACACTCATTTTTCTTGCATGTGCAGTCGAGGTTAAAAACCTCGTCCTTAAGTTTGTTTTACCCAAAAAATAGCAATGTTTTTCCCCTATATGTAATGCAAGCAAAAAAAGCCCACCTTCAAGTGTTTTCTACACACTTTTTGACGCTTTCCTAAAGGCTGCAAATGGACTTCAAAAACCCGTTTATAGACATCAAGAATTTTCCGGATGACTTGTAATGGGACATAAAAATCCCACTTATAAGTAAATAACCTTCCCATTTGTATATACATGCATATGCACCTCATTTCCTTTCTCAAAGCTTTCTATCCATTCATATGTAGTGCTCCCAAAAAATCTCATTTATATGTTTTTTTCTCATTTGAAGAATTGATTTTGCCTAAAATCCTTCAACCTTTCCTTGCTCAAAGGCCCTTCCATTCATATTCTATATGCATACTCTTCTAGATCTGCAAAGTTCTAGCTTGAAAGACCATGTTATGGCTTTGTTTGGTAACTAAAAAATGAGAACATGATGCAATCATACAAAGAAAGGGATGAGAGATGGAATGATTGTGGGCATAGAATGTTTTCAAGACAGAGATGGAAAGAAACAAAGATGTTTTTCAAGTAACCACCATTATGATGCAAAACAATCAAAGATGTGGATTCATATTCCAATTCATGATGCTTTCATACAACCTAAATATTTCAAACACGGAGCATCCTCTAGCAGTATGAAGACCAACAAAGGATGATGTAATAGAAGTCGTGTTTTGTCATACACTTAGTCAATTTCACATGCTTTATAAGTAGGTGTAGTTTTGTTGACAAATTACACGTAATTGGGTAACAAGATGTAATTGCACGTGATAGTATCACCTGCAAAGTTGTAACATGTAATCAGACTACAAGTGCATTAGGCTTTGTAGTCTTGAATAAGTCAAAGGTAGTTAAGGGTTTTCCCTTCTTTCTCCACCTTTTTGTCAACCCCTCACCTATAAATAAAGGAGGGTGCTCATTGTAAATTTTTATCATTTGGCAATGCAAGAAAATTCTGCCAGTTTGTATATGCACTCTAAGACTTTGACCTTAGATGTAAATTTGAATTGCTTTCAATAAAAGAGGCAGGTTGTTTTGAGACTGTGTCAATCCAAGTTGTTATGTGACAACATTTCCTTGAGTTGATTGTGAGTTTTCGGTGTGTTGTTCAAGAGGGATTTGAATTCAATCGTGCAGATTTTGACTTGCCTATTGCATTCACAGTTATAGTTCAATTTGAGCTTTTGAAGACTTTGTGTTGCAGAAGGGAAAATTGTTATAGTTGATAGTGGCTTCAAATGCTTAGGGATGAAAGACTTTGTGCTTCAGTGTTAAGCAATTTCACAGAATTTAGTAAGCATTTGGTAAGAGACCTTGTGCCTTATTGTTTGTTCAGATTATTGGATCTTCATTCGGAAGAAGTGCAGGAGACTTTGAGTTCCTATACTTATTCCACACAATATAAAAGTAGATTGTTGTCTTTGGAGTTGTTCTTACGTCGACCCCCGAGCCATCGATATTATCATAGCAGTAGATACCTTTTGTTAAGTTGGAGAGTTGTTGTGTATGAATCATTCTTAAAAAATAAGAGGAATTGATTAAGAAGAACCGTCCTTTGTTAATTTCAGTTAGGTCTTTGTTGAAGCCACCAATGGTAAGAAGGGAGCCTCCCCTATTGCTGAGAGGAGAGAGAAATCTCATAAGACATTGCCTAAAGTTATAGTTTCGTAAGTTGTAGTTTTGGTGACTTACAAAACTTTTAGCCAACACACTATAGATTTCCATTTTTAATTTTACTCAATTGGGGCTTGGGTATTATTATTTGACATTTATTATAGTTTGAAGCTTTATAATAAAAATAACATTATTATTAACTTTAATGTTATTTTAATAAATTTAAAGGGGACGTTATGTGAGACGCCTAGATGAGAATTATAAAGTGACTTTATTTTGGTGCCTAGGGAGTTGTAAGCTTTTAAATAATTTAATAAAGTGTTTTATGGAGATAGGCGCCAATATAGGTTGATATAAGGTGAGTATAAAAATTAGTTCATAAAGTGACTTTATGTTAATTAAAAATTATATAAGGGTCACATTATTATTTTTCCAAATTGCAAATAAATATGAAAATCAAAGAGGGGGAAAAGTAAATGGGTTACCCGGAAGCTTCCTTGAAAAATTATAAAAGGATTCATTTGGATATACTTGGCTTAGTTATTTTCTCTCTAAGAAGTTTGAGAGCTTTGGCTTTCATTTACAATAAATCTGAGGATGAAGACCCTTGGAGTTTCTTAGTGGTTTCGATGGAAACCCAAATCCATCTTTAGTGTGGATTCATCCAAGATTCACCACTGAGCATATTTCATTTATGTGAAAGTGATTTTGTCCACCTCACCAATCAACTTTTGGTTTGAAGGATTTTTAATGTCAACATAAGAACATTGCTTATATTCTAGAAGTAACAAGCACACTCAATGTAGTAGATAGAACGCACAAAAGGACTATATCCCCATTTTTGCACCTTCCTAAGCATCAGTTATTTTCAGAGGTTAGCCTATTGTCAATGGTTCCTATAGGCTAATATGGTGATTAGGAGGCCCTTTGAGGGTGATATAGGGTTATCCTACTGACCCTTTGGGTGTCTATTTTAGTACTCTCCATCTTAGTGCATCAGTTTATTTGCGGTTTACCTATCAGAGGTCTTTTAGGCTCCGTTCATACACACTATTTTTAGTAAATCACTTGGACATTTGGGTACATACTATTTATGGTAAGTTATCGAGATGGTCTGAGGGCACTAATAAAGAACTATAGACCAATCAAAGAAAATACAAATTCATTTATGTGTAATGTGATTCTATCCACCTCACCAATCCACTTTTGGTTTGAAGGGTTTTTAATCTCAACTTAGAACATTGCTTATATTAAAGAAGGGAAGAGCACACTCAATGTAGTAGATACAAAGCATGACAAGTCTCTAAAGAAATGGCATGTATTACTAATACACCTTCAAGTATGTCTAAAAAATTAGAATTACTCGACAAAAGCCATCAGCAGAGATGTTGAAGAAGTGAAGTCACAGCAAGTTACAGAACTCTAAGTTACTCGTGAACTACTAGCAGAAATCTTAATATGCAAGCTTCTCGTGTTACATTATTTTTTATTATTGTTAGAGTAGGCACTGTACTGCATCTTCTCTCAGTTTTTGCACTTACTCAAATGAAGTAAGAACATTCTGATAATTATAAACTTTCCCAGAATGAAAATTATCAAGCTCATAAAAAGGTCATTTCAAAGACTAACCTGGACAATGGAACAATGAAGAAGTTTTTTTCGTTTTTCATCATTGAGAGATTTGTTTTCTTGAGGTTGGAGTAACTGGTCAACAGTGTTGCGTAAACTGTTTTCAACACAGTTTTCAGACATGGAATTTGAATAAAAGCTAGATTCTTTAGCAAAGAAAGGACTCCAAGATGATAAATTTCTATCAAACTGCAGTTTAAAATGCTCAATATGTGAAAGCATAGACTGGCTCTGCATTGTTTGCATCTGTCTTTCATGCAATAGAGACACCCTCTTCGTTCCTTGTGCAGCAACAGTGTATGGAAACAAATTTAAAACTGTAGGAAATGAAACATGACCCTGCAAATAAATATTTGCACTGAAACGTTAAAGACTTGAAATGCAGCTATATAAAACCTGAGGACCATAAGAAAAACACATGTACGATAAGAACAATTGCAATCTCAACTGCCATTGAAAATACAAGGCAAGATTTCCACATTAGAAAAAAAACATACCCTTAATTTAATTAACTCGCCAAATTCATTAATAGAAGCACGTTGTAAGTGAATACACAAAACCTGCATCATTTCCAAGCAAATAATTTAGCTTTGTTAACCTTATAATAAAGCATGACTTTATTCTTATCATTTTTTTAAAGTTGACAGAAAATATACAATAAAAACAAGATTAAAAGATAAACTTTTCAATACCTTTGGACAGCAACCTAATCTTAGTTGTTTGCAAGCATTTCTGTAAGCAGCTGACCAGGACAATCCTTCTTTGGCAACAAGCGCTTCACAAGAACAACTGTCATCATCACTACAATCTTTAATCTTCTGTAAAATAGCCTACAATGCCACAGTGCAAACCAAAACAAATCATAATTTTTCACTGTCATAACAGTATGATCTAAGACTTGTGCACTCATAAATCACAAGAATAATTAAAAAGAGTTTCCTAAAATATCCATTCACATTAACAGCATTGCAATGGGCTCCAAGACCAACCTCATTCGCTTCAAATTTTAAGGACAGAGCTCTCATTGCAGAGAGATGAGAACAGTTATTGCATCGATAATTCCTAATCTGTTCAGGGGCAGTGAATTTTTTCAAACAATTGTCTAAGGTGCATCTGTCCACCTGGAAAGAAACGTGAATTTGAAACATGCAAGAGAATTAAACAGAAGAAATTGAAAAGCAGTTGTAAAGAAATTGGAAGAGAGAAAAGGGAACCTAAACCCTGTTACTTACAATGTCACCATCACTGCCGACTATGGGTGCTACTGGCAAGTCATGAAAAAACTCAAACTGTGTTGAAGACTGCAAACCGCACACAACAATTAGGCAACAAAAGTAGGTTGATAATAAATGTAAATCTCATTGTTCATTCTCCTTGGCTATATTTTCACATTTAAGATTGACGAGAAGCATTACAGAAGGGAAACAAACAATGAACACCTTCTTCACAACTTCAGCTAGAGATTCAAGGTATTTTGAGGCAATAAATTTTTCCACGAGGCACATTTACATACTACATATCTGCTGACCATTTTCAACCAGCCAAATTTCAAATGTGTGCACAAATAAAGATATGTATTCTTTCTTAAGGAGATGGATAACCTGAAATGAACAGCTTTGACATGTCAATACACTTCCAATGGTTCCATCTAAGGGCCTCTTAAGGTAATGGTTCCAAATCTCTAGAGAAATCCGTTCCCCTCTATCTTTGTGATTGGTAAACTCACTATCACAAAGGGCCAAAACACTTGACAAAGAACCATGATGTGGCATGTATTGCTGAAAGTATTGAAGGCATTCTTCTTTCAGTGCAGATAAAAGGTGTCCCAATGCTTCTGCTGCATCCTAGGGTTTATACAGATAAGAAATGAGTTAAAATGAAAAATAGAAAGGAAGCAACAATACGAAAAGTTGTAAAAAGGAGGCAGGCATTTACCTGTTGCCTTGCAAGATCAAAATTAATTGCATGAGCTTCTAATGCCATCATAACTCGTTGGGGACTGGCCACTCTTCCCTCTTCTCCGAGCACAGACAACTCTAAAATAGGATAACAAACAATACTGTTCACCATGATTGTTTCTTAGCAGCAAATCAAACATATATATGAGAGGACTCACTAGTTTGAAATAAGTAATAGTTGTAACATATGATTTCAATCTTCTGGTTTCTGTTGCGCATTGTTCCATGTTGAAACTTAATCATTATTCCAATACTGGCACATTTTTTTTTAGTAAAATGGGCATAATCATGTATTGCAAACAACATCAAATATAACTCAATGAAAGGCAGTCATTATCAGAAATAATATTAATCCTAATTACCAGGGCAGTGTATAATATAACCATAGTTTGAATACCAAAGTCTCAAGCTTCTTCCCATGAAATTTTACTTTCAGTGACCCATGTTCACTAAAATCCAAAGCATGCTCCCTTAAAACAGAGACTTCTGACACTATGTTAGGCATCATGTTAACAAACCCAGACAGAACCTGCCATAACAACTATTGTGATAGAAATTTAGTAAATACAGTTTCAGCACAGAGAAAACACAAAAAATCATGGTGTATTCAGAACTACACCAGTGAATGTAATTACTCAAGTGAGAAATGTAAATAAATATGGACAAATATGATTACTCTAATCAGAGGCATCACTATAGATTTGAGTGGGGGCCCATTATAGATTTGAGTAGCTAGCATACAATTACAACTCCAAATCAAACCCTTGCCAGCTATTTCAATTCATTACAATGCAGATTACAGTTAGCGTGTTCATAAAGATCAAGATGGTAGTTGGTGGTGAATAACAAATAATTTAATGCTTTCAAAGATTCAAAACTTGCAGCTACCATTTAAGTTTTAATTACGAGTTAGATCCAAATGAGGAAAATCTGTGCAAGTTCCTAGTAGTGAATGCATCATGTATGTGGGATGTGTGGATTTTTTTCACAGATCCACATGCTGAGGTAGTGCCCATTCATCTTCAACCAATCAAGATATTCCAAGATGACATGTCCAAGTTCATCCAATCGAACTCATTGACAAGTGGACATGTGGAAGGCATTTAATGTTTTACCATAGTGAATTTTCTCATTGATTCATCCTCAGAAGGATACATATTTCAAAGCACTGTAATTTTCTCATTGTCTAGCATTTAAAATTCATAGGTGGTAGTTATAGAAAATCCTAATTAGGGTTGTTTTGAATTATCTTGGTTGTTGATCTTTGATTGATCTGGGTTGTTGGTTGTACTTGAGGCCTCTATATAAGGCTTGCTCATTTCATTTGTAGGGGGATGTTTTTTTTATACCAAAAATTAACATAAGCAGCATACGAAACAAAATAGTGAACAAAAACACAGAATTACCCTAGGAAAACCCTCCAACTTGAGGGAGAAAAACCCAGGCACAAAAAGTCTCTTTATTGAAGGATAACCAAAAGTCTGAGTTACAATGCACACCAAACTAAAACTGAAGTAATAATCAACAGCTCTTCAAGTTTCGCCTACGATACGGAATACTATATTTGAATAATTTTAGAATGAACCTAATTACTACACAAAAGATGGACTCTTCATTGTTAGTCTATTGGGTCAGATGAAACAATTGTCGTTACACAAGAAGGTATCTCTTCAATTTCTTGAACCAACATGTTTCTTCAATATCTTCATCGTCTGGGTATATGAAATGATGACCGCATCAATATCTTGAACCGACAAAGCATATGAAAGAATAAATGCTGACAATAAAAGAAAGACAACCAGCTGACTAGATCAAACATCATCAAATAATATCGACAGAAACAGAGAATGAAAAAAAAACACATCATGTTGAAAGGAGAATCAACAACCTATTACGGAGACGACTATCTCAGATAAGGGAGAAAGATATCTCCCGAAGCTAAATCAACAACACTCCCTCTTAGCTAGGGAGGTATCTTTCTAGAACTCCATGTCATGGAATCTCTCAACATGACACCCACAATGACTACATCCATTTGTGGAAAATATTTTTATCATGGAATCTCTCAACGTGATAATGTCATGGAATCACTCAACATAACATCCACCATGGCTACTCCCATGTGTGGAAAGAAACATATACACAAGCTCTCATCACGGAATCACTCAACGTGATGTCATCATGGAATCTCTCAACATGGTGTCCACCATGGCTACTCCCATGAGTGGAAAGAGCAACATCTCTGAAGGGATTTCACCTCATATTTCCCCGTCTTAGAGAAAATGCATTTTAGCAGAGCAACATCTCTCATGGGCTTTCACCTCATATTTCTCCATCTCAAAGAAATATGCATTTTAGCACATAGAAAGGATCACTAATGCTAAGAATCCCTCTCAGAAAGAGCAACATTCTCCACAACCCCAAGCTTGTCTCGAAAATGAGCAAATTTCACATGAGAGAGAGACTTGGTGAAAATGTCAACTATCTATTCATCAGTGCAAATATACTTGAGTTGAATAGCTTTTCTCGTCACTATACCTCTGATGTAATGATAATTGATTTCCACATTTTGTTCTATCATGAAACACAGGATTCACAGAAAGCTTATCACAGTGAATCACAATTGACTCCATTGTTTGACCAAACAATCCTGCAAGATGTTTTCAAAGCTACCCTGCTTCTCAAGTAGCTACACATGCTGCAATATATTCAGCTTTTGCAAGGCTTTGAGCCACAGAGGTCTTCTTCTTGCTACACCGGGAAATCATGGCAGACTGAAGCAACATTCAGAAGTGTTTTTCATATCAATCACACTCCCAACCCAATCAGAATCAGAATAACCTTGTAAATTCAGATCTAAATCTTAAGTATATCTCAAGCCATATCCAACTGTGCCACACAAGAATCTCAAGATATGCTTGGTTGCAACTAGATGAATTTGTCTTGGTTCACACATGAACTAACTAAGATCACTCACCGTATAACAAATATCTGGTCTAGCATTCACTAGATACATCAATGATCCAATCAGCTGCCTGTACATGGTGGGATTTACCAAATCAAAACTAGCTACAACGTCTCTCAATTTCTTCAAATTTGTCTACATGAGTGTAGCATGGGCTTGCAATCCATCATCCCAAACCTCTTCAAGATATCTATGGTGTATTTCCCTTGACAAAGAATAATCTTATTGGGTCTTTGCCACACTTCCAATCCTAGAAAGTAATGCATAAGACCAAGATAATCTCAAACTCAAAGGCTAAATCTTTCTTACATTTGACAATGAGACTATCTTCTCCAGTAAGAAATAAATCATCAACATAAAGAACTAATATTAAGGCCTTAACATTAACTATCTAGAAGTAAAGATTTGAATCAGCATCATTCTTGGAGAATCCCAAGCTCAACAAGTACTGATCAATTCTTTCATACCATGCACGAGGTGCTTGCTTAAGGTTGTACAAAGCCTTCTTCAATCTGCATACATGAGACTCCTTCCCATGAATCACAAAACCATCTGGTTGTTCAATGAACAATACTTCAATTACACAATTAAGAAATGCAGTCTTTACATTCATTTGATGTAGCTTCTAGCCTTTAGCTGATGCAATAGCAATAATAGTCTTGATAGATGTATAATAAGCAATGGGAGCAAACGTCTCCTCATAATCTATTCCCTCCTTTTGAGAGAAACCTCTTGCCACAAATCTTGCCTTGTATTTCTCAATACTTCAATCAGCTACATGCTTGATCTTGAAAAGCCACTTGGAAGACACAAATAATTTTTCTTTAGGCCTTGGTACAACATCTCAAACATCATTCTTGATGATAGACTGATATTCTTCTATCATAGCATCTCTCCACACTTGCTGATTGGATACTTCTTCAAAGCTAGAAAGCTTAGACTCAATGATATGACTCATTAATGCTACATATTCTGAAAATTGTTGCGATCTCTTGCTTTCTCTAAAAGTGCCACGAGGAGCTACATAATTTTTTGCCTCTCGCATAGTTTGTCTAGCCATAGAGGTCTCTTTCTACCTGTAGAAATGTTACTTGGCCCATCAGTTGGTTCTACGGGATCAGCTGAATCAAAAATATCTTATGGTTCAGTAGACTCCCTCTAAATCTTAGGAGAATGATTAGGATAAATGTCCATATCCTTAGGTGTCTCTTTTTCTTCGTTGTCTATCTCCATGGAAGATCCTTTTGATCTTTTGAAGGCAACTTCCTCTTCAAACGATACATCCTTGTTGATCTCAATTTGTTTCTGCCCTGGAATGTAGATCTTGTAGGTCTTTGAAGACTCACTGTAACCTACAAATATTATTTTCTTTCTTGATAGTTCTAGTTTAGATCTTTTATCTTTAGGCACATGAATATAAATAGGACTACCAAAACATTCTTAACTGAATAACTTCATGTTTAGCACCTGTAAAGGCCTCTTCAAGAGTCATATTATCTAATATTTTATGAGGGCTTCGGTTCTAAATATAGATAGCAGTTCTAGAAGCTTCTATCCAAAGAAAAGTTTGTAAATTTTGTTCATGAACCATGGCTTTGGTTACCTCAACTATGGATCGGTTTTTCCTTTCAGCAACTCCATTTTGATGAGGATTGTAGGGGACACAAAACTCCCTCTTGATCCCTGCCTCAATGCAAAAATTTTGAAAACAACCAAAAGTATATTCTCCTCCATTATCAAATCTCAACACCTTGATCCTTTTTCCAAACATGTTTTCAACCTGATCTTTGAATTCTTTGAATCTATTAAGTACATCAAACTCCTTAGATTTCAAGAAATAAATCCAAATCTTTCAAGAATAGTCATCAATAAAAATCACATAATACCAAAACCCACTTAAAGATGCCACAGATATTGGTCCACATAAATCACAATGCATCAGATCTAAAATTCCTTTTGATCTACTTTCACTATTTTAAAAAAAAACTTTAACATTCTTACCTAGTGCACATCCTTTGCAAATGTCATCATGTTCTAGATTGAGCTTTGGTAAACCAGTAACCATCTTCTCCATGGATGGAAGAGCTTTGAAATGTAAGTGAGCAAGTCTCCTATGCCATAGCTCACTTGAATTGATGGAGTCATGTACTAATGCTTGAATTGGACGAAGAGAAAGTTTGTATAGACTCTCATGACAAACACCAATCACACGGGCAGCTTGGATGCTAGAGTTCTTTGTCCAAGAAAGAATTTTTCCTTCAAAAAATGCAACTTGATACCCTTTGCCCTCCAATGCTGAAATTGAGACCAAATTTCTTTTGATTCCTGGAACAAACAGGACCTCGCTCAAATGAAGAGAGATGCTAGAATCTAGTTGAAGAGAAGTGGCTCCATCACTTTTACTAAATAACTCGCATCATCTCCAATTATCACTTGTAAATTGGTTTCTCTTTCTACCAAATCAGAAAGATGCTCTCAATATCCTGTAATGTGACGAAAAGCACCACTATGAATCAGCCAAGTGTTGCTGTCAATTGGAACATTGCTTGAGAGAGATGAAATGAATAGAAATCCTCCTGAGTTATCACTAGATTCCTTTTTAGGTGACACCTCATCAACATTTGCAACAGCAACATGATGTTTAGTTCTTTTTACACAATCTCGAGCAAAGTGACCATACTTGTCACATCTGAAGCATTTAATGTGAGAGAAATCCTTCTTTGGATCAAGAGCTGAATGAGAATTATTGTCTCTATTCCTCTTGAAATTTCTTTTTCTCCCTTCTCTTCCTTTCCCTTTGAATGTTTGAGCAGCAAGAACATGATTTTCTTCATTATGAGACTTTCTTCCATTTTCTCTTAATACCAACCTAGATTCCTCTTGAATGCAATCAGCTCTAAGACAATCAAACTTGGGAATTTCAGATCTTCCACAAATGCCTTGGATAAAGGACTCCCAAGATTGAGGAAGACCATTCATTGCCAACATAACTAGGTGTCTATCCTCAACTATATCTCCAATAGCATATAGATGATCTTTTAACTCAGTAATCTTCATGAAGTAGGAAATGATTGACTCTCCTTCAGCGATTTTAATATGGAGTTGTTGTCTTAAGGCAAGAGCTTTGTTGGTATTGTTGATCTCGTACAGGTCTTGAAGAGTTTTGAACATGACTCTAGCTGACTTCATCTTGGATATGATAGGCACAAAATGATCCTTTATAGAATCTATCAAAAACTTCCTAGCCTTAATGTCATTCTTCTTCCATTGAGTTTTCTCAGCCTCATTGGATGGCTTGAGTTCATCCTTCTCCACGAAGTCTAGAAGATCATTTTCTTCCAATGCGATAAGAAATCTGAATATGCACCATCAAGCCTATCTTCAACCTTTAGACTGTTAACCATCTTGATGATTAAAAAAGTTATTCAAATGAGAAGAAAGAATAAGAAGACTTGCTACTGAAATGAATCTGATCCCTGAACTTGCTTAAACCCACTCTGATACCATGTTTTTTAATACCAGAAATTAACATAAGCAACATACAAAAAAATCAATGAACAAAAACATAGAATTAGCTTGGGAAAACCCTCCAACTTGAGGAAGAAAAACCCAACCACAAAAAGTCTCTTTCTTGAAGGATAACCAAAAATTTGACTTACAATGCACACCAAACTAAAACTGAAGTAATAATCAACAGCTCTCCAATTTTGCATACAATACTTAATACTATGTCTAAACGATTTTCCAAAACCAAAGAATAACCTCCAAACAGTAGCATAAGACAAACTGTGAATGCAATACTAGAATGAACCTAATTACTACACAAAAGATAGACTCTTCACTGTTAGTCTAATGTGTCAAATGAAACAACTGTCGTTACACAAGATGGTGTCTATTCAATATCTTGAACCAACGTGTCTCTTCAATAACTTCATCGTCTGTCCATTCAATGCCTTCATCGTCTGGGTATATGAAATGATGACCGCATCAATGTCTTGAATCAATGGAGCATATGAAAGAATAAATGCTAACAATAAAAGAAAGACAACCAGCTGACTAGATCAAACATCATCAAATAATATCGACAGCAACAAAGAATGAATAAAAATCACATCACGTTGAAAGGAGCTCAACCAACAAGTTACAGAGATGACTATCTCAAATATGGGAGAAAGATATCTCCCGAAGCTAAATCATCAACAGGGGAGACTTGTGAAATTTTTGCCAAAAATAATTGCAAACTCTTTGAAGCTTGGTGAAGACTTGAGTTATTTTGGGTGTTAGCATGGTTTCCTATTTCTCTCTCTTCGAATTTATTTATGTTGAGTAGTTGAATGAAAGAAATTGTCGTTGATCAATGGTGAAACCTCTTATGTTCATACCTTTTGTTACTTGTTGATTGTGAGTCACAAAGTAAGGTTAGGCTGAGCTTGTTGCAAGGCATAGCTTCAATTGCTTCATGCTCACTGATTTGCATGTCTTATGGTTTTAATGTGTGGAAGTGATTTCAAAATCATTTGGATGTCCTTTGAAGATTTGTATCAACTTTGCATAGTTGTTCTACTTGGGGAAGCAAAGTTTGGTTTGGTTTCACTAAGTCATCGATAATCTCTTACATAGGTAGAAGTAGATTAGATCTCTAAACCCAATCTCTTTTGCATTTTATTTCAAAGCCATTGTTAGGATTATTTGAAGTGCTCGTATTGCAAAATTATTTGTCATTTGTAAAAGGTTGATAGATGTCCATGAATGAATAGCATAAGTCCTTTCATGATTACCAACGTATTACTACCTTTTATTAGACATTTCCTAAGTTGTACTTAAGTAAAGATGTTGGTCTTGTCAAATCACCACCATTTTAATGAAACTTTCTTAAACTAATAGGCATTCCTTAGAATATTAGCAATTTTTTATTTTGATTAATTAGGAAATTAGGTTGTTGTGCAAGCCATGAAATAAGAGTTAGTCATATAATTTGGCCAATTAGTATCAAGCATCATGTAATATGGGCAATGAGATCACTTATAGATAAGCTTAGAATTATACAATTACTTTTCGAGTTCGTAATTCTTATGATTTCTTGCTTAGGTATAATGTTGGACCCTTTATCTAAGTAGGTTAAATTCTTGTACTGTCAACATAGCATGGGAGTCCATGTTACCTCCTTTCAACATTATTTGCAACACATGCATCAAATGTTGAACAAATTTCATTACGCTTATGAATTTACTTTTGTATTGTAACAGCCAACAAAAAAATCTTATAAAACTGTTGTACAGCAGCTTCAGCTACAAAAATACCATATTCTCAATTTCTTCTTGGTAAGATATTTCTTCATTATGACATTTTACCTTATAAGATGTGAGTACTCTATTATGCATTTCTTCTATCTTTTCTCAAAGCTATAGATTCATACCATGTGATTAAAAAAAAGGTTAACAGGTGTTACCTTCCAACAATATAGAAATTGCAGCTGCAAGAGGCATAAATTCAGCATTCTCCTCCACTGATTTCTCACTTATTTGAACACAGCTATCAATGAACGATTGGAAGAAATAAGAACTAGCCAGTGCCTGTATACATCTGTGACATAGCTAGTAAATACAGCTCAACATTACTATTACTATGATAGATCAAACAGTTTGAATAAAATGAATGTATCTCCTATTTTCTACATCCATGAACAAAAGGAAAATTTATCTGCTGAATTACGCCTTTGACAGTTATGATAAATTCAGCATAATGCTCAAGAGCACAGGAGCAATGATGATATTTCAGTATCTTTGATGGGAAAAAACCCACAGTAATGATATACATTGGCAATGTTCTTAGAACATCAAAATAATGGCTGTAATAATCCATAGTGGCTTCATCTATGCTAAATTAGAAATGGCACCCAATTAGAGATAACACGGAATGCAAACTTACCAGAAAGATGGAAAAAATCATGCTTCCCAGGAGATGGTTACTAGCACTGGTACAGAAGATGGGGACAGGTACTTGTATTCCATTTTCAAGGAAGGTCAGAGACATCTCTACATATGTCAGTGGATATCTTTTAAAAATGTTAGATACTAAAATGCTTAAAATTAAAGATAAAACAAAAGTACTGACATATTAATTATACTGGATAATCATCATGATGAAAGCAAAAAAGAAAAAAAAACCATAATTACCTCGAGATTACAAAGAAATGAGGGGAATCCCATTATTTTTAAAACATAGTATGGGGGACCTTGGAGATGACCATATTTTCAATCAATTTATGAAACTTCAAAGCATGTACACCTCTCAAGCCTTATTATTGTTTTGTTTCATATTCTTAACTCTTTGGGATTTCATAAGGAAATCTTCTACCACCAAAAGAACTTGTAAATTTTAAATAAAAGAATGCACAATTGCAAGTGTATTAGTGTATTTGTTTAGTTCTTTTAGCTTTTGTCAACCACATATCAGCACTTTAGAAAATCCAATGTAATTTATGTGCATATTTGAGAAACCTCTATTGGAAGTTTCCTTAATTTCAAGGGATGCTCATAGGAGGCATATCGCAGTTGCAAAGAAATTTCATCTAGAGTCTCCTAATGTTATGAGACATCTCCATATAGGAGTCCAGACGAGGACATGTTTCTGATATGGGAGATGAGTATCAAGGGTCAAGGTAAGAGTCTTCTAGTAAATATGGAAAAAATTATCCCCAAGAATCACCAAACCCCTGAGTAGGTAAAAACTAAGTCACAAGGGGCAAGTTCAATTTTGACAAGGAAATTTTTTTGAAACAAGTTCATCAAGCAAAATGAATTGGATCCAACAGTCTCCTATATACTTGTTGTCGCCAGTAAACTCATGCAAGTGGAATTGTGTTACTTGTAATAATCATAAAGATCTGTCAAAGCCTTGTAGAGTTACATGCAACATCCATGGATCAGATTTTGTCATGTTGAGTGTATCTACACCATGAGTTTTGGTGTCTTGTTGGTTAGTGCTATCGTTTGCTGCAAGTGGTGTTCTGTATCGAATAATACTATAAACTACATTTTATGGTGGTGGTTGTGTGTTGTGAATAGTTGTTTGATGTGTTTATACTACTAATACATGCGACTTCCATCATCATAGAATCTGTCATAGAGTGTAATGCTGCAAGTTGACCTGCAGATAAGTATTCTGCTTAGACATTGTTGCATGTGTTTGTGACTTTGTCTTAGGTTGCTTTGTGTGGGGACCCTATCAAGTTGGGTCTCCAGCCTCAGAGATGTATTAGGTGTGGTATTAGACTGTGATATAGCTCTGGGAAGGAGTGCATGTTGAGGTCAGCAAAATTCTAACAAGGTGTGTGTGAGAGAATGTATCCCTGTGTAGGATTGCAACTAGAAGAGTTGCAGCAATAAGGGAAGAGAGCCAGGAGAGCAAGATGCACTGAAGAAGAAGAGCAGCAGACATTGCAGCGGTAGATGTTGCAGGGAAATAGGAGAATGTGATCGAAGTTGTGAGAGAGATGCACACATGAATGAAGGTCCTTGAGGAAGCACAAAGAAGAGGCCACGCATGTGACAGAGGAAATAGTGAGACTGAAGGAGGAGTTGAAGCAGTGGAATAGGAAGATGAAGATGCTGGTGAAGAAATGGATGGAAAATGATAACTAATCAAGAAATTTTTTGAACTTATCATGCATTCAGAGTTGAGCCTAAAACTATACCAAAGAAAACAGAACTGTTGTACAAAATATTTAATAAAGTTGCTAATAAGAAATGTTCACAAGACAAAATGGTAAGTGGTGTAGTGTGGGAAAAAATTGGATTCGTAGACATCCAGCATGAAGTAGCAATTTATGGAAAAAATGATATTGCAGTTGAAGACGAATTACTTGATGCGGCAAAGAGAAAAGGATTGGAATTTACTTTGCACTGAAGTGCTTAAGATGATACAACAACATACACAGAGTTTCAGCAGAAAACCTGCTCAGCAATTGCAAAATCACCATTCATCAGGTACCCTAGACATATGTAAGAAGATTCATACAAAAATAGGGCAATAGCATATTGCTTGTGATGATGAAGTGGACTGGCTAGTGTTGAAGGTAGAAAGAGTAAAGGTCCAAGTTGCTCAGCTGCAAGTCTACTTGCAACAACAAAATGGTGTAATTCCATATTGTAGCATGTGGAATCAAAGGCTGTTTTTCAACTTGCAGCAACATAACTTTTGACAGTGAGAAAGGGCTCACAAATTTTGTTACCTGGGCAGTCTGATGTACGAGCATTGCTCCTAAGCCACCAAACATCATTTATCTTCCTTAGTTCAAGGAGCAAAATTCAAAATTTTGGCCTACCATTTAAGCTTGGAGTCATTCATCTACCCAGTTACATTCATTTAATTCCCTATAGTGTCAAGTTGTCAACTTCCCATTTTTGGTCAGATTTTAAGGATTTCATTTTTGGTTTTAATACCTGTAAATTAATGCAGCCATTCTTTTGGTGCTCATACACATCCTAGGGAGAAATTTAATGACACTTTTGGGGGGATTTTGTTTTAGGAAGGTCAAAAGAATTATATGGGGCCGGGGCCATTGATGTGTGTGATTTAAAGGTGTGTGTAAAAGGAGATAAATGTGTGGGTGAAGGAGAAGAACAGGAAAGCATGGGAACCAAAGAGAAGATGGACAATGTTCAGAAATGTGATTTTTGTTCCTTGTCCAGCGAGGGAGTAGCAGGTCATAAAGGAACCATGAAAGCAAGAATTTCAAGCTAAAACAAAGCATCGGGAGAGTGAGAAACAAGGAGCACGTGAGGATCAAAATCTCAAAAGAGACCAAAAGGAAAAATCAGTAAATAAAAGAAAAACAAGAATGGGTTATGAGGGAAATGTAGTATGCTACCCTATTTGCTATTAATTTATTTTTGTACTTTTAGCTCAGAGTAATTTTGTGACTTGTCAAACAGTTTGCATACATTTATTAACAAAGTACATTAACTTGATGATTCACGAAAATTGCCAATACAAATAAACACTTACAATACTGATCTGATTTGTTTCATTCATTCATAGCAGATATACGTCTAAGGAAATGAAACATTAACATCATCTAAAACTGAAATACATGGACCACGTAAACTGATGTTAACAAAATCAAGATGTTTTAATATTCAACTTGCATATTATAACCAAGTCTTAGCAATAAGCATAAGTACCTTAAGAAATATGTGTCTTCTTCCTGCTATAGGTCTGAAATGTCTTCAAATTCACCATCAAATGATCATAGAAAGATTACTACAGGTCTTCTGTGATATTTCAGTCATATCACAATCCACAAAACACCAAACAAGCCTCTAATACTAAGAAAATGTGACTCAGAAATCCGCTCTACGAATTAAATGCAAGAGAAAGCATAGGATGTTAATCCTACTGGTTACTAAGAGGGGAGGTGAATCAGTAATTTCAATTTCTTCTACTTCTTTCTAAACAGATATTCTTACTTATTTAGAAATAAAAGAATATTACAACATTCATAAATAGAAATTGAATACACAGGTCAACACAGCATATGTACGTGGAAACCCTCGGTTAGAAGGAAAAAACCACGGTGGGACAGAACCCACAACTTCACTACTGCAGTAATAAAGATGCCCTGTAAGAGGCTTGAAAACACTGGTAAGAGTACTACCCGGTTAAGGGATTTAGTAGAAGACCTGTTAGGATCTTGACCCTGTTAGAAGTCGCCTTGTGAGAGGACTTAGAACACCAATAAAGATGTTACCCAATAAAGGGATTTATACAAAGAACCTGTAAGGGTTCACCTTGATTGGGGGATTTAAATATGCTTCACAATTTAAAGCAATGATCTTATGATGACACTTTATGTCTAATCAGATCATACCTGTTACCCTTTGCTCTAAAGGCTGTTGAACCTTTCTCTGTCTTTCACCTCTCATGACTGTGACTCCTCTCAGAAGATTTTGTTCTCCTACTCTACTATGCTCTATGCTCTTGATATTCAACAACAATTCTTTTGTGTCCTATGACTTGTATTTATAAGAAATTAATCTTATTAACAATACATCCCATAGTTCCGCCAAGCTGTAAACTCTCCCATAAATCATGCATGCAAAACCCTTGATTAAAAAAGGTTGCAAACTGATCCCGAGTTTACCTTGAAACACTCGTAGATAAAGCTAACTCCAGTTCCACTGAAAAAGCTAACTCCAATTTAACTGAAAGCGCTCCGCATAATCCGGTTCGGATTGTCATGCACTTCACCGGTGAAGAGCTTGTACCCGGTTAGTCATCTGTTCCCTGTGTGTATCCCATGACCGGTTGGAATAACCTAGACCAGTATATGCGTGACCGGTTAAAGTACATTGTTTCCTTGTTTAGTCTACCAGTTCATAATTGTGAGTACCGGTGTGATGTACCAGTGTTCCGGTGGGATTGATGTTTGCCTATGAGTTCACCAATGACAACTAAGTTATGTCAACAATCTTCCCCTTTGGCATTGGTGGCAAAACATATCAATACATCACCTGTGGACTTCCCTTGTTTGTAGATCTCCTTGTCTACCTATAGCCTATTCTAAGACACGATGGTTGTTACCTCTTTCTTCTCAATGTTTGCATCTGCGTTGATCTTCTTCTCTGTATCTGATCTTCTTCCTTCTTTGTAGATGATCTTCTTCCCCTTTTTGCCTCCACAAGTCAAAGGGTTGTTACTGCTTAAATGTTTACATATCATACCTGTAACTTATTGAAGATATCCTTATATATTTTCTTTGCAGAATCAAGGAATGGCTTCCATATACCTGTTACATGATCTAAATTCTTCTTCACTGCTTGTAGTGAGACAATTATATTTTCCATGTCTTCCACTGTTTTGTAATCAGGTTCCTTAATTAGTCTATCTGCATCGGTTGCCGTTGTCTGCATTAGATCAAAAGTTGGTGCAATGAACAACTGGAATCCAATAAGATCTTGAATTCTTTTTGTCTTTTCTTTGGATGCCTTCCTTAAGATGAGAGCAAGACTTATCAGCTCTCGGTTGTACGCATCAAACTTGGATGATAGAACCTTTATCTCTTCTGTAGTCTTGGTTGTTCTCTCAATTATATCTTTAACAAAGTCTTCAAAGTTTGAAGTCCTTGTGATCAATCTTCCTACATCCTGTATGTGTTGCAGTAGCTCCCCAGTGCTTGTAGATACAGTGACTTTGAGTTCTTCAACCTGTTTGTGAAGAATTTCTACTCGCTCCTTCTCATAGTGATCAATTGCAATTGCCTTTGGGTCGGTGACATCTTCCCCAATTGCTTGCGCTAGAATCTCCAATTGATCAATTACAGGTTCATCCTCATCTATATTTGTATATAGTGCAAAATTGTAGAAGATGTTTCTTACACTAGAGAAAACCATATCTTGTTTTTTCTTAGTGAGCTCTTTTAGTTGTCTCGTTGACATCTTGCTTATGTCAACCACTGTTTCACTAACTTTACTTTTCTTTGCTTCAGAATTTGTTGGAAAAGTTAGTTCTCTCTTTAGCGAAGATGTGCTAGGAACATTTACCGGTTCCTCCTGTCTACTTTCTTGTGTAGGTTGATCTTCTGCAGGCTTCTCCTGTTCTGTATTAACAGGCAACTCTTTTTGTTGAGGTATCTCCTCTTGTCATGCCTCCTATTCTTGATGTACTTCCCCTCCTAGTTGTACTTCTACCAGATGGACTTCCTCTTCTGGTGGTTGCTCTATTTGTTGCTCCTCAGCAACCTGTTGATCATTCAAAGCAGTTTCTTCCTTATCTATTCCTTTTTCAGTAGTCATCTTTTCTGATGACTCTCCCTATACTAGATCTTCTGGTTGAACTTGTTCTCCCAGACTTACCTGTTCACTGGAAGTGAACTGTGTAGGTGGAACTTCCTTCTCACCAGCTGTGAACTGTAGTGGTGGTACCAATACTCTTTCAGGTTCATCTTGTAAGATGCCCTGTGGACCTATTGATTGAAAAGTGTTGAAGTCATATTTTTGCCAAAAATTCAGTAAATCTTCAAACACATGTTTTTCCAGTCCATTAATAATCTTTCCAACCCTATTCTTTGTGTCCAAATTGAGTGACATTGCTTCCATTAGAAGTTTTATTGTCTCATCACTAAGACCTAGTCTTACTTGTGTCAAAGTCTCCCTTATAATCTTATTATTTGATGCTAAACCAGTTCTCCATTTAGCCATTAGCCTTTGATTCCATTCAGGCAGAAACAGAGGCCTGTAGTCTCTTGGACTTTTGTTGAAATCTAAAAAGGTTTCCAATAGAGCAGTTTCAATTTTCTATTTGTCCTCTTCTACCAAAACACAACCATTTAGCCTCGTTTGACACTTCAACAAAATCCATAACTTCGTCAATAATATTATCTACAGTCAAAGTTCGTGCTTTACCTTTGACTGGGGAAGCAAGTAGAGTGGGTGGTGTGAGATCACCACCTGTGTCTCCAGTGATATCAACAATGACCGGTTCTGTTGAAATCTTTGTCTTGACCGGAGTCTCAACACCCAATATGCCTTTTCCCTTTCTAGTGTCAATCACCGGTGGCTCCGTGGTCTTCTAGCATTCTGCCTCTGCTTGATGTTGTTGGTGGAGAACATTCGTCCATGTTGCAACTCCTTCATGCACTTCGTCCACTTCTCTAATTAGCACCTCACTAATTCTCTTTCTAATCTTCAAACTTTGTTTGTAGAGATCAACTTGATTGGTTGCTTCTTCCAGAGTAAGATGATTCTGAACTTCAAGTAGAGCTTTTATCCTCAGCTCTTTTTCTTTATCTATTGAAGATTTCCATCTACCTTCTATTATCTCTTGTAGATCATTAGGTATTTACTTTGTGAAGTTCAGTGGGGCTATAATTGAACTTGTGAATACAATAAACTACAGCTTCTTCCATTTTTCTCTTGTCTTCTTCGTTACTAACTTCATATTTCCTTCCCACTGATCCCAATCTACCTGTCTCCCTTATTCCTTCAACCACTTCATCAATGGTTGGTTTCCTTGCTCTAGGTGCATCCTCTTTCACTGATTTCTCGGTCTTTCTCTTTCTGTGAAGAGTAGTTGTCTCTGTTTCTTCCGGTTCTTCACCTTGTCCACTAGACGCCTGCTGAGTCCGTTTTCTTTGAACCTTGGGTTCTTCCACCACTGGTTTCTTTTTCCTAGGTGTAGAAGTCCTTTTTACATACACCTTTTTCGGTTCCTTTACTGATGTCTTTTTCTTCAAATTTTCTTGAATCTCTTCATAGGTGCCAAACCGATATGCAAAGAGATCTAGGTCATTATCTTGTAGTGCATCAGCATATGCCTTTGCTACCTTGGTAGAGATCTCATACCGGAGCTTCGGTGCATACTTAGTCCTTGGCTCCACAGCCTGGATCATACAGTGATCTGTGCTTACTAGGAATCACACCTCATCCTTGTATTGTTCAACAATGGCTGAGGGAATTCTTTCCCTGTTGTGCATTCTAAGCTGAAAGGCTTCAAAATAATCAGTCATAATTTTATTGAGCCGATTTCCTAGGTTATTTACCAATTCCCTTATTTGAACCATAATCAATTTATCTTCTTGTCATGTCACCTTCCCTACGGCTGGAAAGAAATTCTAATAGTAGAAAAACAAACATACTAGCAACATTCCAAATTTGAGAAATTTCTTCTTTACCAAACCGAGCTTCTTCAGGTTTTCGAAGATCTGCCCTCTCAACATGGCGCATATATCATATTGTGCATTATCATGCATGAGCCTGTGCACGACGTGTATGGCTACTCGCGGTACGTTGTTAAGGTTGCTCAACTGATATACCTTGTAGCCGATAACCCCTGATGAAAACCAAACGCCCCCGTCCTCAATGTCATTTACAGTCATCAACCGACTATCAGACATTGACTTCATCAACCGTGTGACTTCTGCATTAGCTATCCTTTTTAGGGTAAGAGCTTCCCCTTTGCCATTATGTTAGTACCGACCGGTTACTGAGAAGGGGGGGGTGAATCAGTAAGAACTATTTCTTTACTTTTAATACTTGTTTGAACAATATTCTTCTAAAAACAATCAATCATATGCAAGCATAAAAGTAAGTACATAGATCAACACCAGATATATATGTGGAAACCCTCGGTTAGAAGGAAAAAACCACGGTGAGACAGAGCTCACAACTTCACTACTGCAGGATGAAGGCGCCTCGTTAGGAGCTTACAAAGCACTGGTTAAAGTGCTTTCCGGTTAAGGGATTTTACAAAAGATCTGTTAAGATCTGAACCCTATTAGGAGTTGCCTGGTTACAAGACTTTAAACATCAAAAGGGATGTTACCCTGCTAGGGGACTTTTACAACAAACTGATTAGGTCCACCCTAATAAAGGGACTTCAATTTGCTAACACTTCAGATAAAAGCAATGATCTGTACACTAAATGTCTGATTAGATCATACCTCTTTCCTGGTTTGCCTGGCTGTTGATCTCTGCTACCTCTGTGTCTGTAGTTCTTCTCTCAGAAGATGTCTCTCCTCTGCTCTATGCAATCACCAATAATCAACAACATCTCTTCTTGCGTCCTATGACCTATATTTATATAAGAGTTCATCGTTATGAAACCGTTATGAAACCCTTAACTCATAGAACCACCAGGCTGTAAACTCAACAAGAAAATCATGCAAATAGTAGTTAAGCCTTGCGTTTTGATCTGGAGTTAACCTTGCAAAACATCCGTTGAAATAAAGCTAACTCCTGTTAAAAAGCTAACTCCACTTCAGTGCGGTGGATGTCGCGTATAATTCGGTTTTAACTCAAACTGCTCCACAAAATCTGGTGCGGATCTTTATGCAATTTAGACCGGTGTAACCTTATGCCCGGTTCAACTTTGTATGCACTTTGAGACCGGTACTGTGTACTTAGATCGGTCTACAGGTGTATTCCCTTTTCTTCAACTATCGGTGCATACACTGTGTTACTAGTCTACTGGTGTCTTCTAAATAACGTGAATGACCGGTGACCTTTTACCAGTGCATGGTGTTTGTGAATTTACACTAATGACAATCTTAAATTGCTAACAATCTTCCCCTTTGTCATTGGTGGCAAAACTATACACAAAACCATACTCACTTGTGACAATTATCTAGTCTGTAGAACACTTCCCCTATCTGAGTGCTCCGGTGACTGTTCTGCTTCGTTCCTCTCATTCCTCTATCTGCTCTTCTTCTTCTCCACTCTGTTTCTGTTTTTCCTTCCTGCTCACTCTCTTCTTTTATCTGTTTCCTGGTCTTTCCTCTGTTTTTCCTTTCTGCTCTTCTTCCCCTTTTTGCCTCCATAGGACAAAGGGTGTGACATCTCTCAGATTTGAAGTTTTGTGAAGATGTCTTTGTATATTATTTTGGCAGATTGAAGGAATGGTGCCCATTGACCAGTTACATATTATATGTTCTTTTGGGCTGCTTTCAGAGAAACAATGATGTTCTCCATATCTTCCACAGTTTTGTAAGCTGGTTCATTGATCAGAGCTTCTGTGGAATTCTCTGTTTGATTCATAATGTCAAAAGTTGGTGCTAGAAACATCTGAAATCCAATAATGTCTTGGATTCTCTTATTCTTTTCTTCAGCAAATTTTCTCAGTGTAAGAGTTAAACTTGTCATTTCTCTGCTGAAAGAAGTTGCAATTTTATTCTTGATATCAAACTGAGAGGACAGGGTTCTAATCTCCTCAGAGGCATTCTCAGATTTCTCTGATAAATCTCGCAAAAACACATCAAAGTTTGATGTCCTGCTCATCAAACTTCTTGCCTCTTAAAGTTGTTGTTGAAGCATTCTTAGGTGGGTTGATACATTTACCTTGATATCTACAAACTGCTTGTGCAGTATCTCCACTCTTTTCTGCCCATAGTGGTCGATTGCCACTATTTCTGGATCGGTTAGATCCTCACTGATTGCCTGTGCCAGAACTTCAAGCTGGTCAATGACCGGTTCATCTTCATCAACGTCAGCATCTGGAACAAAGTTGCACAATATGTTCTTGACAATGGTCAGGACCATGTCCTACTTTCTCTTGGTCAGTTCCTTGAGCTGTCTAGTTGACATCTTGCTGATATCTACCACTGTATCGGTGGCCTTACTCCTTTTAACTTCCTTCTCTTTAGGAAAAGACAGCTTCCTCTTTGATGAGGAGCTTGGTATGTCATCTTGAACCTTTTGCCTTTGCTCTTGCTCCCGTTGAGCTTTCTCAATATGCACTGGGATTTCTTCCTCTTGTCCCTTAAGCTTGTCCTCTCTTGGTTCAACCTCTGCGTCAGGTAGAACTTGTTCTGCAGGTGGTTCTCCCTCGGTTTGAGCTTCTTGTTCCAGTTGCTTATTGACTGCAACATCATGTTCTTGTTCTTTCTGTAGGACTTCTTGTTGCTCCTCCTCAGCAGTATGAAGTTCTCCTAAGGGTATATCGTTGTCAATCCCTTGTTCAACATTTACTTGTTCACCAGTTGTGAACTCCTCTGTCTGACCTTTTTAAATTCCGATGGCAGGCTCTTCAGCCAATGTGAGTCCGATCGGTGGTGCTTGCATTTGTTCAGATTGATCCTGAGGACCTAATTTATCCAATGCACTGAAGTCATACTTATGTCAGTAGTCCAGAGTCGCTTTGTACACTTGATTCTCATATCCGTTTAATATCTCTGCAACTCTATCTGGTGTCTTTAGGTTCATGGATGCTTCTTCTAGTAGAAGCTTTATTCTTTCTTCACTGAGTCCAGGTCTGACCTTTAGCAATGTTTCCCTAGTGATTCTGGTGTTTGTGCCTAGACCGGTTCGGCATTTTGATTGTAGCCTGTTATTTAGTTCCAGTGGGAACTTGGACCTATAGTTCCTTGGAGTCCTGTGATAATGCATAAATGTTTCCACTATTGCTACAATAACTGACTGTTTATCATCTTTTTCTAATACACAAAACCACTTTGCAGCATTATCTACTTCTCCAAAGTCCATCACCTCATCAACAATATCATTGACAGACATAGGTTTAGTGTTACCTTTGCTCGGAGACATAAGAACTGTTGGATTTACTGGCTTGCTGCTTTTGTCATCAGTGATGTCCACTATTACTGGTGCTTCAGCTCCAAGCACACCTTTCCCTTTACCGGTGTTCGAGACCGGTTTAATTGTTGTTTGTTAAGGTGCTTCTTGTTCTACTTGTTGCTGGGTCTGAAGAAGTTTGGTCCATATTGCTACCTCTTCATTATGTACTTTCTCAACTTCTCCAATAAGCATGAGGCCTATCCTTCTTTTTGTTGAGAAGGTTTTCTGATGAAGTTCAGCTTGTTCTGTGGCTTCTTCTAGAGTGAGGTGGTTTTGGACCTCAAGAAGAGCTCGTATTCTTAGCTCCTCTCTATCTTCTGAAGCCTTCCACCGATCTTCAATAATTTGTAGAAGATTTTCAAATAAAGTTGTGTGAAGTCCGCCAGGATGAAGATTGAATTTATGAAGGCAGAACACTACAGCTTCTTCAATTTTTCTTTTGTCTTCATCATTGGCTAGTTGATATCTTCCTCTAACAGAACCTAAATTACCAAAATCTTTTAGTCCTGCCACAAATTCGTCAATTGCAGGCTTTCTTCTCCTCATCAGAGGAACTGTTTCCTCGGTCTCTGTCTCTTCTTGTTCTTCTTCTTGAATACGGGTACCGGTTCTACTTTCTTCCTCCGAGCCTTGGGCTGCTCTGTCACTGGTTTCTTCTTCAGTGTGGGCATCCTCTTGTAGACAATCTTGATTGGTGTTCTCTTTGACAGATTCTAAAGAATCTCAGTATACGTGCCAAATCGATTGGCGCCGAGATCCAGATTTGCATCATTTAAGGCATCAACATATACCTTAGCAACTTTGGCAGTGATCTCGTATCCCAGCTCAGGAGCATATACGTCTCTTGGTTCCACTGCTTGAATATGCAGTGGTCGGTGGTAACCAGAAAGCATACATTGTCCTTGTATAGGTCAACTATAGTTGACGGCACCCTCTCTCTTTCGTGCATTTTTAATTGAAATGCTTCAAAATGTTCAATCATCGCATTGCTTGACTGGTCTCCCAATTGATTGGCCATCTCAATGATTTGATCCATGACCGGTTTATCGGTTCTCCAAGTCACTTTTCCGATACCTGGGAAGAAGTCCAAGTAGTAGAAGTATAGGCACATCAAAAGGGTTCCATACTTCATGGATTTCTTTTTCATAACTCCAAGCTTCTTCATGTTTTCGTATTGGGCATTGTTGTGCATTATGCGATACACAGCGTGAATAGCTCCACCCGGTATGCTATTCAAATTGCTTGACTGATAAACTTTGTACCCAATAACAGCAGACACAAAGCATACTCCATCATCCTCAATGTCATTCACGGTCATAAGTCGACCATCAGACCTTGACTTGGTCAGCTCGTTAACGACAACATTGGCAATGGTACGTAGGGTTAGTGCTTCCCTTTTATCACTATATCCAGTTACTTTGTGGAGATCTTCTTTGGTGATCTCGTGACATGCACCTTTGTTGAGCCAAAACCCTGGTTCGTGAAGACGGCTTAGCACGAGTCTAACTTGGTCTTCCCGGAAGATTGTTGGGTAGCATACTCCATTTATCAATCCAAATTATACAAGCTTGGCGTATTTGTCAGTAAGTTTTCCTTCTTCGCACAGTGATAGGTACTCGCCTTGAATATATGTTTCACCCAATTCTTCCTGTTTGGCGTGAATAAACGTTGTGACATCTTCGGTTAAGAGGACTCCTTCCGGTACAGATGAGAGCGCACCAGCCATGTCTTTCTCTCTGTTTTGAACTGGCAAAATGTTGTATGCTGGCCTCTCCACCTGATCTCCTTTGATCAATTTTATGGTAGCGGATGATGAGGCCATTCTTGCTAACCGGTTGCTTGCAAAAAGTAGCTTAGATCGGTATTACACAGTAATTCTTAGTGATCAAAGTGTGAGAATGTTACTTAGCACAAGAATTCGTAAATAACAAAATAAGCAAAGTAAGAACTTGTGAGTAATTCTCCTTTCTTTTATAGGGTTAGGTTATAACGGTAATCACCAAACGGTAACTATTTGTTAAACGGCTACAGTAATAAATGTCTTACCTAACTTTTCTTTCCGTTTTTCCTTACCAATTGTCCAGCTTTATCGGTTGGGCAAACTCCGGTTCGTTACTTCTTCCCTGTCTAGTTCTCCTTGTAGACTGAGTGAGTCCGTTTCTCACCAGTCTTACTAGGAACGGTAGAGGATCTACCGGTTCCCTCTAGGCCTTTACGGCTCAGTTTGCTGAAGAGATATCACCATCTGTAGATAATGATTTTTCCTCTGTCTTCTCCTCAGCGGAACTCTTTGATTCCTTTTTGAACCAAATCTGTCTAACTGATTTCTCAGTCTTCTCTTCCTTGTTGATCTTGTCAACCGGTTTTACCAGTTCTTTCTTCTTGTTGAACGACCAGTTCCTGCAATCTTTTGCTAGGTGTCCAACTTTGTTGCAGTGATAGCAGACTATCCTTGTTGTCTTCCATGGGTTCACCCTTCTTGGATTGGGTGACTTGCTCCAAGAGTCATTGTGGCTGTGTGTTCCACAGTTTGCACAATTGGTTGTGCTTCAGTTCTTGTTTTTATTGGTGAATACCGGTCTTGGAGACCTGAATGCCAGTCTTCGATCTGCATTATTTAGACTTGTGTCCAAATTTGTTGCAGGCATAGCAGTAGCCCTTGAAGCTTCCCCTGCTTCCACTAGACATCAATGTGGGGCTGGACCAACATTCATTGGTCTTGTGGCCATTTTTACAACAATTCTTGCAGTAGCTGTTGTTGGGCCTTACCGGTGCTTTTCTGCAGTCATTCGTTTTATGACCTGGTGTCCCACAATGGTTGCAAGATATGTTAGAGGTTTTCTTGCCTTTATGTGCTAGCAGCTTCTTCTTTGCTTTCTTGCTTGTCTTGGTTCCAAAAGATTCACCATTCTCTTTGGTGATTTCACCAGTGAATCCAAGACCGGTTTGGTCTTTGTGCCTTCTTTGAGCTTTAAGTTGCTCATCGAGCTTGACCGAACTTTCATTGTATCTTCTCAAGGTTTCATTTCTTTCTTCAAGAACTTTCTTTTGTTCCTTGAGTTGATACACCTCGATTGCCAGTCTCTTGCATGCATCATCCCTATCCTACCATGTCTTGTGTATGTTGGCATTTTGCTGGGTGATACTCTGCATGTCCTCCTGAAGTTGTAGAAGCATAAGTTCAGTCGCCCCTACAGCGTCCACTACTCGGTCCCTTGCTCTCTCAGCGGCAATCAAAGACTTGACTGCTATGTTCCTTTCATCTTCAGCTTTTCTCATTTTATGAATCAGTTCAGTCATCCTTAGGGCATTCTCCTCTTGCTCCCTCTTAAGGTTGGAGATCTGATCGGTCAGGATCTCATTCTTTTCCATGAGTTCAGAAATTGCCTCCTCCGCTTCATCAAATCCACTCTACCCAGAGAGTTCATCGATGGTTTCATTGCTCTCATAGAACTGTAGAGCCAACTCCTTTCTCTTTGCAAGTGATCTCCTCAGTCTATTTTCCAGAGAGGCAATAATGACATTGGCTTCCTCAAGCTGTTTCTAATACTGGTAACCCTCCATGATCTTTCTCTCAAGTTGTTAGACTTTGAAGTATAGAGAACCTGGCTCTGATACCAATTGTTAGTACCGACCGATTACTAAGAGGGGGGGGTGAATCAGTAAGAACTATTTCTTTACTTTTAATACTTGTTTGAACAATATTCTTCTAAAAACAATCAATCATATGCAAGCATAAAAGTAAGTACACAGATCAACACCAGATATATAAATGGAAACCCTCGGTTAGAAGGAAAAAACCACGGTGAGACAGAGCTCACAACTTCACTACTGCAAAATGAAGGCGCCCTGTTAAGAGCTTACAAAGCACTGGTTAATGTGCTACCAGGTTAAGGGATTTTACAAAAGATCCGTTAAGATCTGAACCCTGTTAGGAGCTGCCTGGTTAAAGGACTTTGAACATCAAAAGGGATGTTACCCTGTTAAGGGACTTTTACAACGAACCGATTAGGTCCACCCTAATAAAGGGATTTCAATTTGCTTTCACTACTAATAAAAGCAATGATCTGTTATGACACTAAATGTCCGATTAGATCATACCTCTTTCCCGGTTTGCCTGGCTGTTGATCTCTGCTACCTCTGTGTCTGTAGCTCTTCTCTCAAAAGATGCCTCTCCTCTACTCTATGCAATCACCAATAATCAACATCTTTTCTTGCGTCCTATGACCTATATTTATATAAGAGTTCATCATTATGAAACCCTTAACTCATAGAACCACTAGGCTATAAACTCAACAAGAAAATCATGCAACTAGCAGTTAAGCCTTGCATTATGATCTAGAGTTTACCTTGCAAAACATCCGTTGAAATAAAGCTAACTCCTGTTAAAAAGCTAACTCTACTTCAGTGCGGTGGATGTCCCATATAATCTGGTTTTAACTCAAACTGCACCGCAAAATCTGGTGCAGATCTTTATGCAGTTTAGACCGGTGTAACCTTATGCCCAGTTCAACTTTGTATGCACTCTGAGACGGGTACTGTGTACTTAGATCGGTTTACCGGTGTATTCCCTTTTCTTCAACTACCGGTGCATACACTATGTTACTAGTCTACCGGTGTGTTCTAAGTAACGTGAGTGACCGGTGACCTTTTACCGGTGCATGGTGTTTGTGAATTTACACTAATGACAATCTTAAATTGCTAACACATTATACCCATTCACCCTTCGTAAATCTTCTTTGGTTATCGATGTGACCGCGACTTTCGCAAGCCACATTCCTGGTTCGTGAACCCTGCTCAAAACTAGTATGATCCAATCCGGTCGAAACACGGTTGGATATTTCACTCCATTAATCAATCCTGATGACTCAAGCTTTGCGTATTTAAATTGAAGCTTTCCATCTTCATAGAGTGAAAGGTATTCACTCTTAATGAACATTTCACCCAGTTCTTCCTGCTTGTTGTGGATGAACGTCGTTTGTCTTCAGTCATCAGAACTCCTTCAAGCACTGACGATAGAGCTCCCCCCATATTGTTGTCTCAGTTCTGAACAGTCATAATATCGTAAACTGGTCTATCAAGTTGGTTAGCACCGATTAGGTTAACCACAGAAGATGAAGATGCCATAGTATTAGACCGGTTTACACAGAAAGTTCGTGATAGGATTCATGGAATTCGCTAAGCAAAGAACGTAAATCAAAGCAAGAAAAGATTACTCAAGCTTAAGAAATCAAAAATCACAGTTCGCAATGTAAAGTGAAATGAGTAATCATCCTTCCCTTATATACACTTAGGTCGTAATGGTAATTAGCAAACGGTAACTTTCATTAACGGTTACTGTATTAATTACCCTTACCTAACCTTTCTTTAGATAATTGGTCTACAGACTTGTTACCTATTTGCATTTCCTCGGTTGCAATGTCAACACTTTCATGTTCGATTTATATGTTAGACTGGTGACAATTTCCCGGTTCCACTTTCTAAATTGTGTGAGATCACAACTCACCAGTTCCACCGGGAACAGTAGGCTGGCTACATGTTCCCCTTTAAGCCCTTGGGCTTAATTTGCTGAAGAGATATCACCATCTGCAGATGATGACCTTACCTCGGATTTTTCCGCAGCTGAACTCTTTGTCCCTTTTACTGACCAAGTCTTCTTTGCTTGCTTTTTGGTCTCTTTCTTCCACTCATCCTTCTTGTTGGGGGACAAGTTCTTCTTGACCGGTTTGGCTAGATCTTTTCCTTTGTTATTCGACCGGTTTCTGCAATTCTTGGCCAGATGCCCAATCTTGTTACAACTGTAATAAGGCATTCCGGTTCCTCTCCATGGATTGACCCTTCTTTCCCTGTCCATGGGTGAGTGATGTCCACAGTTCCTATGGCTAGATGGCCCACAAGTAGCACAATTGGATGTTCTTTGGTTAACATTCCTATTATGGAATACCGGTCTCGGTGGAGATTTGAATGCCATGGTTTTGGACCTGCATTCTTCCGCTTTATGTCCAAACTTGTTGCATGAATAGAAATAGCCCTTGAAGCTTCCCCTGCTTCCACTGGACACACTGTTGGAGCATGACGTACATTCAAAAGTCTTGTGACCATACTTGTAATAGTTGTTGTAGTAGTTGTTAGAAGTAAATGGTTTTACCGGTGCATTTCTGCAGTTATTAGTTTTATGACCCGACTCGCCACAATGTTTGTAAGAGGTTTTGAAGGTCTTCTTACCTTTTTCTTCTGTTGGTTTCTTCTTTTCCATCTTGCCTTTCTCGACTCCAGAGGACTCACTGATTTCTTTGATGGTCCCAATCGGGGCTAAGAGGGGAGGGGTGAATCAGCACCTATTAAAACTTTGGTCCCTGATCTGATATAATGTACCTAAAACTAGAAGATGAACAGATTCTAGAATAAAAATAGCTATCAAACAATCAACAATAAGCAACACCAAATTTATCACGTGGAAACCCAAATTGGGAGAAAACCACGGTGTGAGGAAACCTCACAAATTCTGCACTCTTCTGAAATGCACCCTGTTAGGAGTCTTCCCTGTTAAAAGATTACAAATGCACTATTAGATGTGGCCCGGTTAAGGAATTTGATACAATAAGGCCTGCTACAGTCTGCCTGGTTAGAGGACTTAGAACACCTAAACAGATGTCACCCGGTTAAGGGATTTAATACAAAGGACCTATTAATGTCCACCCAAAATACTGGGATTTCGCTATTGCAATTATCAGAGAGCAATAGAGGGTTTGATCTTTTGATGATGGTTTTGTTGAGCCTGATAAGATAGATGTTCTATTCAACTGAGAATCATCACCGGTCACTGTAGGTATGTTCTCCTTCGTTGTTGTGCTTCTCTGCACACTCTACTTTCTTCTCCTCTCTTCACCTTAGCTTCTTCAGCGTACAGGTTCACTCTTTACTTTGGCCGAATGAGGGCAAACTATATTCTTGATAGGCAGAGGAATATATAGACTTCTTGCCCTATTTGCTTTTTATATGCATGACCTGTTTTAAGATCACCTTCGGATCCATCACCTAGTGGAGTATCAGTTCACTAAAGGAACATTTTGATGCATGCTATGCTTTATCTGCTTTATGAAAGAAACGACAGATGCGTGTCAAGAGCTTTCCTTCACAAGAGATATCTTCATGTTTTAATGCCTCAAACTCCGGCATTAAAATCTTCAATCGCACCTTGTACCGATCGTCTTGATAACTCAAAGTCTACCGGATTTTGTGCAACAAATCCCGGTCAAAGAGTTAAGTAATTGTTTGTCGACTATGACTTTCCCCGGTCATCAATCGTGATGAAATCTTCACTTGATCAGTTAAGATCCTTAGGTTGTGCACAAGTAAGAGCTTTAACCTGTCACTGTCCCTTTCACTAGCTATACCGGTTGCATCCTTTCCTCAGTTCCTGTTACCGGTTACCGGTTGTATCCTTCCTTGGTGACCAATTGCTCTGATGATCAGTTAGAGCATTATTAGTAATAGATATGGTCTCTTCTTATTTGCACAATGTCACCGGTTTCCAAACCACTCTCTCCTCGCACTTACTCTAGTCAGCTGTGTATGTCCTTGCTTCACAAATTGAACACTAGTATCCTAAGTCATAAATGACAACACCTTTTTGCCAATCAATGACAATCCCTCTTTTGCCATGTACCAGTTGAATTCTTACCGGTTAATCAACTAACACCAACATTCTTTGCTGCTTTGACCGATGTACCCAAGTCCTGTGGGATCCTTGTACTTTCTTTGAGCCCTCAATTGCTCATCAAGCTTCACTGAGCTTTCATTGTACCTTCTAAGTGTCTCATTTATCTCTTCAAGAGTTTTCATCTATTCCTTTAGTTGATACAATTCAATAGCCAACCTTTTGCATGCATCATCTTTGTCATGCAAATGCTTATGCTTAATTACACTCTCTTGAGTTATGCTTTGCATGTCTTCTTGAAGTTGTAATACAAGAACATCACTTTCTCTCACCACATCTTCTGCCAGATTTCTTGCTCTTTCAGAGGTCACTAGTGCTTCTACGGTACTGTTCCTTTTATCTTCAGGTTTTCTTTTGGCCTCTATTAGTTCAGTCATCCTCAGAGCATCACTTTCCTACTCCCTTTTCAGATTGGAGATATGATTGGTTAGATTCTGATTTTTCTCCATAAGATCAAAGACTGCCTCTTCTGCTTCATCCGATCCACTTTGCCCGGAGAGTTCCTCAATTGTTTCATTGCTCTCAATTAGTTGCAAAGCCAGCCCTTTTCTCTTTGCAAGAGACCTCCTCAATCTATTCTCAAGAGAGGCTATTATGTCATTGGCTTCCTCAAGCTGTTTTTGATACCTGTAACCCTCCATGATCTTTTACTTAAGCGATTAAGCTTTTTATTTTTGAGAACCGAAGCTCTGATACCAATTGTTAATCCTACTGGTTACTGAGAGGGGGGGTGAATCAGTGATTTCAATTTCTTTTGCTTCTTCCTAAACAGATATTCCTACTTATTTTGAAATTAAAGAATATAACAACATTCATAAACTAAAATTGAAATACACAGGTCAACATAGCATATGTATGTGGAAACCCTCGGTTAGAAGGAAAAAACCACAGTGGGACAGAACCCCCAACTTCACTACTGCAATAATAAAGATGCCCTGTTAAAAGTTTACAAAGCACTAGTAAGAGTGCTACTCAGTTAAGGGATTTGGTAGAAGACCTGTTAGGATCTTGACCTTGTTAGGAGTCGCCTTGTAAGAGGACTTAGAACACCAATAAAGATGTTACCCGGTAAAGGGATTTATACAAAGAACTTGTAAGGGTTCACCTTGATTAAGGGATTTAAGTATGCTTCACAATTTAAAGCAATGATCTTATGATGACACTTTCTGTCTAATCAGATCATACTTGTTACCCTTTGCTCTACTTGGTTGTTGAACCCTTCTCTGTCTATCACCTCTCATGACCGTGACTCCTCTCAGAAGATTCTGCTCTCCCACTCTACTTCGCTCTATGCTCTTGATATTCAACAACAATTCTTTTGTGTCCTATGACCTGTATTTATAAGAAATTAATCTTATTAAAAATACATCTCATAGTTCCGCCAAGTTGTAAACTCTCCCATAAATTATGCATGCAAAAACCTTTATTAAAAAGATTGCAAACTGATCCTGAATTTACCTTGAAACACTCGTAGATGAAACAAAGCTAACTTCAGTTCCACTGAAAAAGCTAACTCCAGTTTAACTGAAAGCACTCTGCATAATCCGGTTCGGATTATCATGCACTTAACCGATGAAGAGCTTGTACCCGATTAGTCATCTGTTCCCTGTGTGTTTCCCATGACCGGTTGGAAAAACCTAGACCGGTATAAGCATGACCGATTAAAGTACACCACTTTCTTGTTTAGTCTACCAGTTCACAATTGTGAGTACCGGTGTGATGTACCGGTGTTCCGGTGGGATTGATGTTTGCCTATGACTTCACCAATGACAACTAAGTTATGTCAACAACTCTCTATTGATTGGACGCAAGAGGTCATCACAGATAGAGAAACCATAACCAAGCTAGTGTTAGACTACACGGAAAGATGGTTGGAATGGGAGCAATATAGGCTCAAAAGAGATGTGTGCAATTTACTTATGACCTCGTGAAAATTGTTGAATCACAGCCACAGCTAGCAGTTGAAGGACATGAGAAGGAGAAAGATGAAGTTTCTCAATTTGAAGGACCTAAGAAAGGAAAGGAAGTGATGAATGAACAAAACAAGAAGAAGAGGGTATCAACTAAAAGACATCCTACCGACAAACCAAGAAAGACTGCAGAATCTCAAAGAACCAAATCTTCTACAACACATTACGAAGCTCATGCTTCCATTGTTCAAAACACAATACTGTCTCCACAAATTTCACTTACCTCCACTTCCACCACGCTCCCCCTTGTAGCCATTGCACCTGCATTCCCTACTATATCCAAGCAAATTCCCTTACCTTTTTTATCATCCCAACCTATCCTTTCCATTTTTGCCACCTCTTCCGCCATGCTTGAAAGGGTGAAGTGATCAATATTTCTGAGAAACCACCACAAAGGGAGGGCCAACCTCTTAAATCTATAACATCCAAGGAGACTCCCCTTCAGGATGATATACCATTTCAGCAGCTTGAGGGTCTTTGACAGATAATGGAGGATAAAGCGATCGAGCAATACTAGAGAAGAAGAAATAGATAAAGCTCCGGAGACCATTCAAGATGATCTCTCAGTGGATGTTCCCATCATGGAGGTAGGAGAGCAGCTAACAAAATTAGAGCAGCAAGGAGATGCAGAGGAGTAGTATATAGGAAGTCTTTCTGATGGGGAGGAAATACAAATCATTGATAATCAAATTGAGAAAGAGGAAGAGCGACAAGAGAATGACAATGCTACGAAGGTTATTGGAGATTCAAGCTCCAATCTAGATAAGTCTTCTCTTAATCAGCCAGCAGCCCCTATATGATTGGAATAGAAAGTGACAGAGAACTAAACACTGCGACGTCCATTGGAAAGTTTAGAAGCGCTATTTTCCCAGATTGGACACCCTAGGAAGAAGGCGAAGACATACTCAAAAAATTAATAAGGATGTTGATCCTAATCGAATAGTTCAAGTGGTTGATCCTAAACTAAGAAACTCGAGATAACTCTTCTCTTAATCAGCCAGCAGCGTCTACATGATTGGAATAGAAAGTGACAGAGAACTAAACAACGCGACCTCTATTGGTAACTTTAGAAATGTTATTTGCCCAGATTGGACACCCTATGCAGAAGAAGGCGAAGACATACTCAAAAAATTACTAAGGATATTGATCCTAATCGAATAGTTCAAGTGGTTGATCCTAAACTAAGAAACTAGATGAAGAGGTTATAGTAAAAAATTATAACATAATAACAATCAACTTGAGGACTGCCACTAAAGAACAAGACATTGAGGAATTCAGGGATAACACAAAGGCTATGATCAAGAGATTAAGGCAAGAGGAAAAAGCTAAGAAAAAATGCAAGGCTCAAGCAGAAGGAGCATTGGCATATTTGAAACATCTCTTAGAGCCTATCCAATAAATAGAAGGATCCTTTCGTCCCCCTGCAATCCTCTCTCAACAATCGATGGAGGAACTCAAGTCTATGAAATCAATGGCTAAGGCCACCGCTAGTGGATGGATGATATAGTCAAGGGGTGAAGTGAAGTAATTGAATCCCTTATGATGAAATGCACAGCTTGTGAGAACTATCCCCAAACGTTCACTTAAATTGAAAATCGTTGCGAGTTTGATGAAAGAACAAAAGGGATGCGCAATTACTTTTATGCTTTGTTTATGACAGAGGAAGATAAGTTGACAAAGGAGAACTATAAAACCTGGCCAGATGATGAGGATTAATGATTGGTATCATGGTACAGCCCTTCAAAGACAATTAATTGGTGATATTCAAGGAGACTTCAACGAGCACAAGAAAGATTTCCTTGACCTTTAGGAGACATTTCATGAAACACTTGAGGCACTGGTTGGAGAAAAGGCCACAAAATGGAGATCTATCTCCATAGAAGAAGACTGGAAAAAGCTTGTTATACCTACTTCTAGTACACTAGTTACAAAACAGATCATTAAAAAGGCTGCCACGAAATATATTGTTATTAAGGATTACAACAAGAGCAAAGAATGGCTAAGTAAAGAGCTTCAAGATTGTATTAGGGTCTGTAAAGTTTATATATATCATATCAATGCCATGCTAGATATTCCCAAGATGAATGTGCAAAAATATTTGTGAAATTCAAATGATATGCAGAAAAAGAGAGGACTACTGGAAGGGCCAAATGGCCAGATATTACCTTCTAGGAATAAGTGTTTTTCATTGTAAAAGAAATAACACTTTTTGACAAACATAATGCAATATCCTAATGTTAGAAATTAGTTTTTTACTTCTGTAATGGAGGGAGGTGCAGATGTCTTGTCCTGTAATGGAGGTAGGTGTAGGTATTTTGTCTTTTATGGAAGTAGGTGCAAGATAATGTTTTTAATCTACGTTACTACATTCGCTCGCGAACCCTTGAATTCTAAAGTTGGTTCGTCAAGAAGTCTAGTTTAGTGTGTATTCTGTCTGAATTCAGCACCAGTCTAATGAATTCGGTCGAAATTCATTCAACAGAATCCTGCCCGGCCTTGCATCGACTTCGGACAGCTTTCGAAAACCCTGTGCGAGCCCGGATGGAATTCCGGTGAATTAGGAATGAATTCGTATGTTACGTCATTTTTTTTTACTTTTCAAAAAGATTTTGTTGACTTTTTAGGTTTATTCAACCTTGCTAAACCTAAAACGACTTGTGTATAAAGTTTTTTTCACATTTAATAAGTCATCTGTGAATGCAACGGTAGTTTTGTGAAGGCAAAGGTAGTTCTTCTCAGTGTTTTGGGTGTTTAAGTCTCAAACCAGCAATTTACTCTCACACAAACCAAACAGAGTGGCACACAAATTGCTTGTAGGGAGCTGAACCCTGCAAATAATAGAGATAACAGAGAACTTTTCCAAATCTCGGGAAATTCAAGCTGTTTGTCTAGGAAATAACACAGATAAATAAAAGAGGTATGGTTTTGTAACTTGTTTATGTTCATTGTTGTTTGTTTTTAAAAGTTGTTTTTGGATTTTTTTTACAAAATGAAATGAGCTCTCTAAGTCTAGATTTATTTTCCTTTTTCATTTTACTTTTTTGCTTTGTGTTGTTTGTAGATTCAAAGAATGGTAAGTGTTTCTAGCACCGGAAACTCCCACTTCAAAACAGACAAATGCTCTCCACTATGGCAATATGTGGAAATGGATCAACCAATGTCAGGTAGAGGAGGTTTTTTGTGGATTTGCAGCCATTGCAAAGAGGAATATAGTAGCTCTTATCGTAGAGTGAAAGCACATTTGTGCTTTATTCCTCAAAACAGCATTAAGTTTTGTACACAAAAGCCAAGAATTAATGGGGTACTAACTAAAACCCTTCTTCCAAACCACTTTGTGAACAAATATATTCAAGAGCAAAAATAAGAAGCAGTTGGGCATGCTAAATCTCATCCTTTGCAAAAGTCTAGAAATAAAACAAAAACAGCATCTATGTCTTCAGTTTCCACTCCCAATGAACCACCCGTAGAGGGCCATCCATTCTTGCATGCTCCTCAAGAACCGGTTGCAAATAAGAGAGCGAAGGGGCCCTTGGAAATATCATTTCAAAATGAAGCTAGAGACATTGTTAAGGAAGACATAGAGAGATGCACCTATGCAAATGGATTGTCATTTAATGTTGTTCGCTCACCGTATTGGCAAAAAATGGTGAGATCAATTAATGAGGTTCCAAAGGGGTTCAAGGGCCCAGGTTATGAGAAGGTGTGCACCACTTTATTGGACAGAGAGGTGATCCATGTAGAGGTTCTCATGCAGCCCATCAAGGATTCATGGATCAAAAGAGGTGTGACCATAGTATCTGATGGATAAAAAGATGCGAGAAATCGTCATTTGGTCAATGTTATTGCAGTGTCCACAAGAGGTGCAATGTTTTTGAAAGTTGTGGATTGTGAAGGGGAGGTGAAGGACGATCCTTCCATTGCAAACATTCTCATCCAAGCCATTGAGCAAGTTGGCCCCCAAAATGTTGTTCAAGTAGTAACTGACAATGCCAAGAATTGTAGGGCTGTCGGGTTATTGGTTGAGGAGCAGTTCGAACGCATTTTTTGGGCACCTTGTGCTGCCCACTCACTCAACCTAATGCTGCCAAAAATTGGCACTAAAATTGGATGGATCAAAAAAATGTATGAATATGCACAAGAGATCCAAATTTTCATCACAAACCACTATATGACGCAAGAAATATTCAAACAATTCTTGAAATTGGAGCTCTTGAAGGTAAGTTAAATTATTTAAAATATAAATATATTTCAGAAATATAGTGACTTTAGTTTAGTATACTTTCTATGTTTTTAAATTTTAATTTTAATCTTGATTTTAATTTATTATTGTTTTGATTTTTAAATAGGTTGTTGAGACCCGCTTTGCCTTCAACACTTGTTTTGAGCCTATATTGAGCATGATCTGATACACTGAGATGGATAGGCCTTGCTTGGGTGAGGTATATGATGGCATAGACTCCATAATTGAAGATATTAAAAGGATCGTAAATGAGACAGAAAGATCTTGAAGAAAATTTCTTCAAGGAACTACAGATAATCATGGTAGAAAGATGGAACAAAATGACTACCCTTTTGCACCTGCCTTTGCATTGAGCCCCAGGTTCTATAGTTAATCAGTCCTCAGGGAGAGTACCACTTGTCATTCCTAACCGGTTACTGAGAGGGTGGGGGTGAATCAGTAAATACTATTTCTATTACAATTCAGCACTTGTTTAATTATTCTTCCAAGATAAGCAGAATATAAACAATCATTCACAATCACAAATAGAAATACACAGATCAACACAAGATGTATACGTGGAAACCCTCGATTATAAGGAAAAAACCACGGTGAGACAAAACTCAAAACTTCACTTCTGCAGAAATAAAGACGCCCTGTCAGGGGCTTACAAAGCACTTGTGAAGGTGCTACCCGGTTAAGGGATTTGATAAAAGACCAGTTAAGATCTTAACTCTGTTAGGAGTTGCCTGGTTAGAGGACTTTCAACATCAACAAAGATGTTACCCGGTTAAAGGATTTTTACAAAGAACCGATTAGGGTTCACCCTGATTGAGGGATTTCAATATGCTTTCACACCTTATAAAAACAATGATCTTAATTGACACTAATTGTCTGATTAGATCATACCTATTGATCTCTTCCCTGATTTGCCTGGCTGTTGAATCTTTTTTGCCTCTTTGCCTTTCACCTTTGGTGACTGTAATCTTTGTGTAGATATCTCTTCTCTACTCTCTCTATTCAACAACTCTCAACAACATTCTTTCTTGCGTCCTATGACCTTGAAAACATCCGTGTAGAAATAAAGCTAACATCAGTTCTAATCAGTGGATGCTCCGCATATTCCGGTTTTAACTCAAACTGCTCCGCAGAATCCGATGCAGATCTTTATGCAATTTTGACTGGTATACTCTTATACCCAGTCCATCCCTGTATGTAATACAAGACCGGTACAATGTACTATGTTCGGTCTACCGGTGCATAAACTCTATGATAAGTGATCTACCAGTGAGTCTTTACAAGTGGGAATGGTGTTTGCAACTATCTTCACTAATGACAACTTATATTGCTAACAATCTTCCCCTTTGTCATTGGTGGCAAAACCATTATTCACTTATCTCAGCTCTGTCCTTGATCTGTAGACTGCTACCCGGTGTACTGTACACTTTAGCTCTTCTCTCTTCTGATTGTAGACTTCCCCTTGACTGTTGCATCCCCTGTTCAGATGTTTCCTCTGTTCTGATCTCTTCAATTCCTCTTGTTCTGCTTATTCTTCTTCCCCTTTTTGCCTCCATAGGACAAAGGTTTTTGCTTCACTTAATATTTTACATTTGGAGTTTTGTGAAGATATCCTTGTATATGTTCTTTGCAGAATGAAGAAACGGTGCCCATTGACCAGTTACATGTTCAATGTTCTTCTGTGTTTCTTTTAGAGAGACAATAATGTTCTCCATGTCCTCCACAGTTTTGTAAGCAGGTTCACCGAGCAGATTCTCAGCTGATGATGCAATTTGTTGCATTGCATCAAATGTGGGGGCTAGAAATAATTGAAATCCAACGATGTCTTGGATTCTCTTAGTCTTATCTTCAGCAATCTTTCTTAGAATAAGAGCAAGACATGTCATTTCTCTGTTGAAGTTTGTTGCAGATTTATTCTTGATGTCAAACTGAGAAGACAAGGCTCTTATATCTTCTGAAGTCTTTGCTAACTTCTCTGTCAGATCTTGCAAGAATATGTCAAAATTTGAAGTTCTTGTCATCAAACTTCCTGCCACTTGGATCTGTTGTTGAAGAGCTCTTAGGTTGGTCGACACATTTCCCTTTATATCTTCAACTTGTTTGGGGAGAATCTCTATTCTCTTCTTTTCATAGTGATCTATTGCTACAGTTTCTGGATCTGTTAGGTCATCACCGATTGCTTGTGCCAATACTTCCAGCTGATCTATAATAGGTTCATCTTCATCTATGTCAGCATCAGGTACGAAGTTGCACAAAATATTCTTGACAGCTGTCAGGACCATGTCCTATTTCCTCTTGGTCAGCTCCTTGAGCTGCCTTGTTGACATTTTGTTGATGTCAACCACAGTATCGGTGGACTTGCTCCTTTTGGCTTCTATGTCCTCAGCAAATGATAGCTTTCTTTTAGATGAGGAAGAGCTTGGAATATCTGCTTATTCCTTTTGTGTTGGCTCCTATACCGGTAGTCCTTGCTCAGTGTGTACAGGTAACTCTTGTTCATGTTCTTTCTGTTGTTCTTCCTTGTTTTCATTATTTACCGGTTGAGCTACCTCCTTCGGTAATGCCTCATTTTCCAGTTGTGCCTTCTCTTCTGGATGGACTTCTTCTACTAGCACTTCTTCCTTATTCTGTGCTTACACCTTCGGTTGCACATCAGTTTCTGGTTGTGCATCCTATTCTTGTGGGATTTGTTCTTCCGGTGGGACTTCTTCCTTGTGTTGCTCTTTAGCTGTATGTAATTCTCCCATGGGTATATCATTTCCCAGCTCTTGTTCTACTGGGGGGATTTCTTGTTCAACATTTACCTATTCACCAGATGTGAACTCCTCTGTTTGAACATTTACCTTACCGATTGCAGGTTCTTCATGAGTAGTGAATTGAATCGATGGTACTTGTACAGAATCAAGTTGATCCTGTGGACCTGTTCTATCTAGTGCACTAAAATTGTACTGCTGCCAGAAGTCTAAAGTCTCTTTATAGACTTCGTTTTCAAATCCATTTTAGAATCTTGGCAACTCTACACTTAGTATCTAAGTTCATTGATGCTTCTTCTAGTAGAAGCTTGATTCTCTCTTCACTGAGACCAGGTCTAACCTTAGATAATGTCTCCTTATTGATTCTATTGTTGGTGCCTAGATCGGTTCTCCATTTGGTCTATAGCCTAGAATTTAATTTTGGGGGAAACTTGGCCCTATAGTCCCTTGGAGTTCTGTTGTAGTCCATAAAAGTTTCCACTATGGGTATTATAACTAACTGTTTATCCTGTTCTCCTAGCATGCTATACCATTTAGTGGCATTATCTATTATTCCAAAATCCATCACTTCATCAACAATATCATTGACAGACATGGTGCGAGTATTACCTTTTTCTAGAGAAATTAGAACAATTGGACGAGCTAGATCACTGCCTTTGTCATCAGTGATGTCTACAATTACCGGTTCTGTAGGATTCCTTTCTTTTACCGGTGCATCAGCTCCAAGCACTCCTTTTCCTTTACCAGTGTCAGGGACCGGTGGAACTATGGTCCTTTGGCGTGCTTCCTCTGCTTGCTGCTGAGTCTGAAGAAGTTTGGTCCATATGGCTACTCCTTCCTCATGAACCTTGTCGATTTCACCTATAAGCATCCGACTTATCCTCCTCTTTGTCAGGAAATCTTGTTGATGCAATTCAGCTTGTTTAGTGGCTTCTTCGAGAGTGAGGTGGTTATGAACCTCTAGCAGAGCTCGTAACCTTAGCTCCTTTTCTCTGTCCATTGAAGCTTTCCATCTAGCTTCAAGAATTTGTAGACCATCAAGTACAACCCTGTGAAGTTTGGTAGGATGCAGATTATACTTATGAATGCAATATACTACCGCTTCTTCAATCTTTCTCCTGTCTTCACCATTTGCTAATTGATATCTTCTGCTAGTTGATCCCATTCCACCAGTTTCTTTCATTCCTGCCACAAATTCATCAATTGTGGGCTTGCCTCTTCTCGGTGGATCCTCCTTTACCGGTTTACCTGATTTCCTTTTTCTGATTAGACAAACAGTGTCTTCAGTCTCTATTTCCTCTAGATCTTCCTCTTGAGTGCTAGCTATCGGTTGTGCTCTTTTCCTTTGAGCCTTGGGTTGCTCTGTCACCGGTTTCTTCTTTGGTGTGGGGGCCCTTTTGGTGTAGACATTTTTAATCGGTGCCCTCTTCTTCAAATTCTCCTGAATCTCTTCGAATGTGCCGAACGGGTGGGCAGAGAGATCTAGATTTGCTTCAGTTAGGGCATCAGCATATGCCTTTGCATTCTTGGTGGTGATCTCATAACCCAATTCAGGAGCGTACACAATTCTCGGTTCCACGGCTTGAATTATGCAATTATCAGTGGTAACCAGAAAGCATACCTCGTCTTTGTATGTTTCAACAATGGTTGACGGTATCCTCTCCCTTGCATGCATTCGTAGTTGGAATGCTTCAAAGTGCTCAATCGTTACTCTACCTAACTGGTTTCCCAGTTGGTTGGCCATCTCACTTATTTGATGCATGACCGATCTATCGGTTCCCCAAGTTACTTTTCCGATTCCCAGGAAGAAATTTAAATAGAAGTACAGACATACCAGCAGGGTTCCATACTTCATGGATTTCTTCTTGACAACTCCGGGCTTCTTCATGTTTTCAAAGATTTTCCCTCGAAGCATCGAACAGATGTCGTATTGACCATTATCGTGCATCATTCGGTGTGCGGCGTGAATTGCTCCACCCGATATGCTATTGAGATTGCATGACTGGTAAACCTTGTAGCCAATCATAGCAAATGCAAAGTGGACTCCATCATCCTCAATGTCGTTCACGGTCATAAGTCGACCATCAGATCTTGACTTTGTCAGTTTAGTGACGACGGCATTGGAGATAGTCCTTAGGGTTAGTGCTTCCCCTCAGTCACTGTATCTGGTCACTCTATGCAAATCTTCTTTAGTGATTGGATTGCATACACCTTTAGTGAGCCAAAAACCCGGTTCATGAAGACGACTTAGAACCAGTCGAATGCAGTCTTCCCAAAAGACAGTCGGGTAACAAACTCCATTGATAAGTCCAGATGACACCAGCTTCGCATACTTATCAAGAAGTCTCCCTTCTTCACATAGCTCTAGGTATTCACTTTGAATATAAGTTTCGCCCAATTCTTCCTATTTGGCATGAATGAACATCGTGACGTCTTCGGTCCTGAGGACTCCGTTTGGTATAGACGAAAGCGCACCAGCTATGTCGATTTCTTTGTTTTGAACCGCTATAATATCATATGCAGGTCAGTCCGCTTGATTTCCCTTGATCAGCTTGGCAATAGAGGATGATGATGCCATTGTTAACAATCGGTTAACAGAAAGAAGCCTGATCAGTCTAACAGACAATAGCTCCCGATGATCAAAGCGTGAGAATATTACTCAGCATAAAAATCCGTTAATCACAAAGATCGCAAAGTAAAACTAAATGAGTAATTCTCCTTTCTTTTATAGAGTTAGGGCATAATGGTAATTACAAAACGGTAACTATTGTTCAACGGCTACAGCATTAATTACCTTACCTAACCTTTCTTACCGCTTTCGCCAACCGGTATTCCGGCTTTTTTGGTTGTGCATAGCCCGGTTGATCGTAGCTTACCTGACCGGTTATCCATGTAGACTGAGTGAGTCTGATTCTCACCAGCCCTACTGAGAACAGTAGACAAGCTACCAGTTCCCCCTAAGCCCTGTAGGCTTAGTTAGCTGAAGAGATATCACCATTGGCCGATGATGATCTTTCCTCTGTCTTCTCCTCAGCAGAGCTCTTTGATTCCTTTTTGAACCAAATCTGCCTTACTGTTTTCTCAGTCTTCTCTTCCTTATTGATCTTCTCATTTGAGGATGAGGTCTTCTCCACCAGTTTGACTGATTTTTTCCTTTTGTTCATTGGCCAGTTCCTGCAGTTTTTCGCGAGGTGTCCTACCTTGTTGCAGGAGTAACAAACTATCCCAGATGCCTTCCATGGATTCACCCTTCTATTGTTGGGTGATTTTCACCAGGAGTCATTGTGACTGTGCATCCCATAGTTTGTACAATTGGTTGCGCTTCGGTTCTTGTTTCTCTTGGTGAATACCGGTCTTGGGGATCTTAATGCCAATGTCTTTGATCTGCATTCATCATCTTTGTGTCCAAACTTATTGCATGCGTAGCAATAACCCTTGAAGCTTCCCCTACTTCCATTGGACATATTTGTGGGGCTCGACCAACATTCATTGGTCTTGTGGCCATACTTGCAACAGTTTTTGCAATAACTGTTGTTGGGCTTTACCGGTGCATTCCTACAATTATTTGTTCTATGACCCGGTTTCCCACAATGATTGCAAGAGGTGTTAAAAGTCTTCTTACCTTTTTGTGTCAGCAGCTTGTTCTTATCCTTCTTGCTTGTCTTTGCTTCAGAAGACTCACCAGTCTCTTTGGTGTCTTTACCGGTGAATCCAAGACTGGTGGGATCTTTGTGCTTTCTTTGAGCTTTGAGTTGCTCATCAAGCTTGACCGAGCTCTCGTTGTATCTTCTTAGGGTTTCGTTTCTTTCTTCAAGTTCTTTCATTTGTTTCTTCAGTTGATACAACTCTAGTGTCAGCCTTTTGCATGCTTCATCTCTATCATGCCAACCTTTTTGCATGTTGACATTTTCTTGAGTGACAATTTGCATGTCTTCTTGAAGTTGCAGAATGACAAGATCATTTGCCCCTACAGCTTCCTCTGCCAGGTTTCTTGCTCTCTCAGAGGCTGTTAATGACTTGATTGTTGTGTTTCTTTCATCTTCATCTTTCCTCTTTTTCTCAATAAGTTCAGTCATCCTTAGGGCATTATCTTCTTGCTCCCTCTTAAGGTTGGAGATCTGATCGATTAGGATCTGGTTCCTCTCCATGAGCTCAGAGACTGCCTCCTCAGCTTCATCAAATCCACTCTGCCCAGAGAGTTCATCAATAGGTTCATTGCTCTCCCTCAACTGCAGAGCCAACTCCTTCCGTTTAGCAAGTGATCTTCACAACCTATTCTCCAAAGAGGTAATGATGTCGTTGGCTTCCTCGAGCTGTTTCTGATACCTGTAACCCTCCATGATCGTTTTCTCAAGCGGTTAAGCTTTATATATTAGAGAACTAAGCTCTGATACCAATTGTTATTCCTAACCGATTACTGAGAGGGGGGGTGAATCAATAAATACTATTTCTATTACAGTTCAACACTTATTTAATTATTCTTCCAAGATAAGCAGAATATAAACAATCATTCACAATCACAAATAGAAATACACAGATCAACACAAGATGTATATGTGGAAACCCTCAATTAGAAGGAAAAAACCATGGTGAGACAGAACTCACAACTTCACTTCTGCAGAAATAAAGACGCCCTGTCAAGAGCTTACAAAGCACTTGTGAAGGTGCTACCCGGTTAAGGGATTTGATAGAAGACCGGTTAAGATCTTAACTTTGTTAGGAGTTGCCTGGTTAGAGGAATTTCAACATTAGCAAAAATGTTACCCGATTAAAGGATTTTTACAAAGAACCGATTAGGGTTCACCCTGATTGAGGGATTTCAATATACTTTCACACCTTATAAAAGCAATGATCTTAATTGACACTAATTGTCTGATTAGATCATACCTGTTGATCTCTTCCTCGGTTTGCCTGGCTGTTGAATCTTTTTTGCCTCTTTGTCTTTCACCTCTGGTGACTATAATCTCTGTGTAGATATCTCTTCTCTACTCTCTCTATTCAACAACTCTCAACAACATTCTTTCTTGTGTCCTATGACCTTGAAAACATCTGTGTAGAAATAAAGCTAACTCCTGTTAAAAAGCTAACATCAGTTCTAATCGGTGGATGCTCCGCATATTCCAGTTTTAACTCAAACTGCTCCGTAGAATTCGGTGCGGATCTTTATGCAGTTTTGACCAGTATACTCTTATACCCGGTCCATCCCTGTATGTAATACAAGACTGGTACAATGTACTCTGTTCGGTCTACCGATGCATAAACTCTAAGATAAGTGATCTACCGGTGAGTCTTTACCGGTGGGAATGGTGTTTGCAACTATCTTCACTAATGACAACTTATATTGCTAACACCACTAGAGTTGCCCCATATAGAGATCCTGAAGTTGCTCAAGGGTATAAGGCAGCCCTTCAAAGACTCTTTCCCGATCACATATGACCTACGGTGAGGTCTGAATTCATGAGTTTCGCAAGCACCGATGATTGTGGTCATGAGGCTCTTCAAGACAAGAACAATGTTGATGCTCATAAATGGTGGTACTTTCATGGACAAATGTACCAGCAGCTACAACCCATTGCCATCAAAATGTTATCACAAGTTCTTAACTCTTAAAATTCTAATTTCTAAATTCTTGTTGATGAATATTGAATTTATATTTATTAAAAAAATTATTCAAAACTCTTAACTCTCTAATTTCAAAATTGAAAATCTTGAAAGGTTGTTAGTTCATCATCATCCAAGAGGAACTGGAGCACATACTCCATCCACTCAATAAAACGCAATAGACTAAATTCCAAGAAGGTAGATAACTTGGTCTTTGTACATTCAAACTCGAGGCTCACAACACACAAAGAAAATGCTTACAAAAAGGGGAGACAAGGCATTGGGATATTGAACCAGAATGTGCGGAGTTGGAAGATTCGACTACCCACTTTGATGCACTTGCACTTGATGATGATGATCACGAGCTACCTACTGATGTTGAGGCTGAGCCTGACATTGCTAGTACCGATGCTAGTGGCATTTTTTGTGCTTCTAATCTGCAACAGCAGAATGATAATGATTTGTTTGATGGTTTTTGATGATATTTGATCACTGATAGGGCTGATTAGTAATGTTGACATTATTGTTTTTAAATTTAGAGCCAAAACATTGATATGGTCGTCTATTTTGGCATTTTGTTATGTCATTTGGACTAAAACGTTAATATATGTGGTGGTGTATTTTGCTATGTTGCTTTAATATTAGCATAGTGGTGTATGAACTTATTTGTTGCTGCATATATATATATATATATAATAAAAAAATCTTGTACAAACGAATCCAAACCCAACCCAAAAAAATTTGGACAAATTTCAAACCCAAATCCCTACCGGAATCTAAACCAGCAACTTAGTTTTTAATCCTAAAAAAGCTTCTAGAGGACAAATCCTAGCCCTTGAGGAGAAATAATCCTAGCCATTGAAAATGTAAAAACTATACAAGGGTTTTGGCCTCTCCTCATTTTGTAAGAAGGGTTTTTAGAATTGTTTCTATTATGTTGGCAAAATAATATAGACTTGTCATTGGTGTGGTGAAAGTTGTGTTTATTTGTGAGTTGCACGGTTCTACCTTCTCCAAAGTTATTTAAATTCAGTTTTAGGTAAATTCATGAATGTTATTTTGTTTGAATATGTTGTAGTTCTTATGTTCATACCATTTGTGGCTTGTTGATGTAAGTCACAATGCATGGTTAGTCTGAAGTTACTTGTGAAATTTAGTTTGATTGCTAAGTGATTTGTTATTACTACATATTTATGAGTATGGCAAATACTTAGTGGTTTGAAAATCCTTTGTATAACCCCGAAAGATAGCAATGGTTGGGCATAGTTGAGTTCGGCTAGCGGAGCACTCCCCAATTTGGAATTGTAGCAGACAAACATCATAGCTTTCATTAGGATTAAATACGAAGTCTTTTCTGACCCTTATCCTGTTTTCAATTTATTTTCAGAAAGTGTTGAGTTAGAGTAGGAAAATCTTGAAGAGAGAAAGGACTATATGTTTTGTAAGAGAACAATTGTGTAAGTCCCCCTTGTGAAATCCAGAAAACCAGATCAAAACCACCAAGTCTATCCAAGCACAGTCAAGACCTAACAATCAAAACCTTCAAGATCTCTCACTTGATCAGTCCTTATAGCATTCGAGAATCCTTGTTCAAGAGAGAATAGGATGCACCCTCTATGGACTCTTTTCTGTGTTGGTGGTGTGCAAAAACCCCCATCAACAAGACCATATGCAGATTTAAGAAAGAATGTATATATGGATAAAGGTAGATAGGGAGTGGACAGTAGAAGCAATCATATCTACTATAGAGGCAACCTGATCATAATCTCTTAAGTTGTTGCGGGCAAAGTATAAGGTGATACAAGAAGAGGACATTAGAGTGTTGGAGATTTATGTTAATATGCACTTGATTGTAGATCATTGATCATCGTTCAGCTTTACATCTTGTGTTTGCGATTCCTATTTGGGAATTCAATTGGTGTTGCAATGTCGGAGGTGAGATATCCTCCCCAGTCTGCTATTTCTCCGGTTAGGTGAAGTCACTTTGTGACCTAATTGCACTAATACTTGCGATATATCCCTCTTGTAGATCATTGAAAGCATCTTATGCTTTGGGATCAGCAATCATCCACATACTTCAAGGCAGCAAATCTATCTCAGATTAGTAGTAATGGATTGGTGATCGACAATTGATACTAGATTCAGAGCTTGGTAACAACAGTGATTGCTTGCAAATCGACATCACAGCAACCGAATACCTTCTAAGCAATATTGGAATTAGAGTAAAATCGGTATCATAGAAGACTAAAGATTGCGATCATCCAGAGGGCAACTTATAGTACACGCAACATCATTGGATTGGCAATTGTGTTTATTGGTGAGAGTTCAAATGCCCTACCGCAGCTAAGGATAGAGTCCTTCATTCATTGCAATGCCTCTCATCAATGAAGATACACATAACTGCAATATCTCCATCATCAAGCTATATAGCGGCATCGATACCATCGAATCTCACTGACTAGTTATCAGTTTGGTGTAAACCTTTGTGTATCAATATTCATTGAGGATCATGTATTCATTTTGGCAATAGCCATGATCATATCTTTCCACTGTTTGGGAGACCATGACAATCATCAACATTGGAACTTCGATATATGAGTAGAGCCGCGATTACCACCAAGTATTCAGTCCAAGATATAGTGTGATCCATTGGCAATCCCGAGGCGGTGATAGCTGGATATTAGTATCCATCAGTGAAACACTGGTACGCAAGTACGTCGGGACGGGGGGACGCCGGGACGAGTTTCGGGTGCGGGAAAAAAAAGGGCCTCAATTTCGGGACAGCGGGGGGATGGCAGCGGGGGTTAGTAACATAATGATAATCATTTAAAGACTAAAGTAAACATAGCAATATGAAATTAAAATATCAAATATGTCATATATGATATATCATAAAGATGATCATGATTACAATGAGCAGAGTAGCATGATATGATATAATGAATCATGATCAATCATCAATATCAAAATGAGTACAAAATGTCAAAATCAAAATGTCAATCTGATATCATGTCAAAATGCAAGAATGGGAGGCCTCTAATCATGCCCCAAGCTCAAAGTCCTCATCACTAGAACTACTGGACTCGAAGTCCTGGTGGTCAAGGTCTGCCAAAGGAACAACAACTAGCCCTACGTCGGCTTCTGCTGCAACCTCGTCCTCATTAATCTGTGCTGGATCCTCTAGCTCTACATCCCATCGTGCTGCTGGGCTCTCTTTGTACCTGCGTGTCTTGCGATCTACGATACGCAAGGCACTATGTACAACAACTAGCTTCTCTGCTCTTTTAGAGGTAAGTCTGTTCCTCTTAATAGAGTGGATGAAGCTATAAGTAGACCAATTCCTCTCTGCAGCTGAGGAACTAGAAACCTGAGATAGCAAAGAAATTTATAAATATTAAAATCAGAAAATTAAAACTAAAATTAATAACTCTTAAGTTTAAAAACTTGAATAGGTTCTAAAGATGAGGAACTACAAACCTAAGAAAGCAATCAGATGGCTAGTGCGGTAATCTTTGCCTTCTGTGCTCCATGACATTTCCACCACAATATCAGATGCTTCTGTGCGATTGTTTTAATGTCCATCTATGAAATATCGGAGTATCCTGGAACATAATAAGTTGACAATTGTAACATAATCATAATGTAAACAGTAAAACTAAAAGTAAAGTTACCAAACTCTAGATACTAAGATAGTAAAACTCAAAACTGTAAAACTAAAAGTCTAAAAGTAAATAATAAATATTAATTAACAATTACCTGTAAGAGTGGCAAATTTCGTCCACTCAGAGCGAATCTGACTAGCAGTCTCAGCATCAAACATCTTACCAATGCACCGAAAGAACCCGGCCTTCACCTCATCATCCTAAAGTGGTGTAACTCTACCAGGCCTAGACATGTACCATTTAGGATTCAATGCATAGGCAGCCATGTGCAAAGGAGTGTTCAGCTTCTCCCACCTGCGGTGAATGATAGGCTGAATGTGCTCAGTATAGAATGCTAGAGTGGGGTCTCTCTCACGCACAGCAGCCCTCATCTGGCCAAGCATGGAATCAATGCACCCATAAATCTCTCCAAGGGTAGGTGCATCCTCATCACCATATCTGATGACCGTGAAAACTGGAGCAATGATGGAGACTATGTATTTGGCATCAATCCAAAACTAATCACTCTTCACCGTCTCCTTTACTCTCTTCCCCTGCTCTGTTTTGGACTCAGCCCACCGATTCCATTCCTGTGTCATAACCATGAGTTGCAGTGGCTCTTGCAACTCAACCATTCTCTCCAAGAGAATGTAATATGATGTGTATCTAGTCTCAACTGGTTTTAGGAACTCCTTCGCGAAGCTCCTAAACAGTGCATGTGAAGTATGGTGATTGCAGATAAACATCTGCACCTCTCTCGCATCATGAACCACTTGTTTTATCCAACCAATTTTTCCCATGTCCTTGAGTGCATTGTTCATGGCATGCACACAACATGGAGTCCACCAAATATCCCTATAGGCTGCCTCAACAAGCCTCCCTGCAGCTTTGCACACATGTGTTGCATTTGTCACTACTTGGACCACATTTTGTGGCCCAACCTCCTCAATAGCATCCCTAAGGACGTGAAACTGAAAATCAGCATCTTTACGATGCCCTGAACAATCAACTGCCTTTAGAAAGTATGGGCCCTCAGTGCATGTGACCATGATGTTGATAAGTGGACGATGTCTAATGTCCGTCCACCCATCCATAATAATGCTGCAACCTGACTCCATCCAACATGCCTTCATCTGCTCCATCAAAACCCCGATCTTGTTATACTGCCTATCCAAGACCGTTGTCCTCAATTTGTGCTCACCTGGTGGCACATATGAAGGCCCTCCATCTCTCGCCACCAAGGACATCATATCCCTATAATAAGGAGATCGAGTAACATGCAATGGGATGCCATTGGCAAATAAGAATATACCAATGGCATCGTCTAACCGATCCTTCGCGTGCATGTTAAATAAATCAGCAATGGGGTTAGAAGTAGAACTTCCTGCCTTCCGTTTCCCCCTGCTGGTCTGCCCTGCTGAACTCTGAATGGATGAAGGGATGGAAGCTGAATCTGACAAAGTCCCTGCTCTCTGATGCAAGATACGTGTAGAAGTATCTCGCTGCCCCTGTAACTGCTGAATAGCCTGAACCTGTTGCCTAGCAGCCAAAGATCTAGGCATTTCAACTGCACTATCATCAGGAATGCCCCACAGTTTGTTTATTTCAATTATATACTTCACATTTTCAGGCTTTGCCCGGAATTTGCATGGACTCACACCAAATCCACTCCAAAAGAGAAGGTGTGAATTGACCCTAGTAATGCTGCCAAACCATTCTGTGCCACATATATTACATTTCCATTTTCTAGTGCCACCACTTGTAGCTGAAGGGAGTGAAATTTTGATTGCAAATTGTTTTAGAGGGGACTTTGGATCAAAAGGACCCCTAGCAAACTGTGTCAATATCTCTGAGGGGCAGTCAATAGAAGGTATTCCTGGTGCACTATAAGGTGGTTCAGATTGAGCTTCTGGATCATCCCCATGCTCACTTTCCTGATGATCAGGCTCATACTCAGATATACTAGCACTTTCTTCATCCAATCCTATTTCTTCTCCACTTTGACTAGAGGCCATTTAGACACTGCATTTAAAATAACAGCCTAATTAGTAATTTAAAAAACGATTAACTAAATATTTATTGTTTTAGATTCTTGTTGATAGGCTGAATATGTTGAATGTGCTTCAACGTTGATTCTTTGAATGCATCGTGTCAAAGCATTATGTTAAATTTTTAAGATTTTATTTGTTAAAAAGTTATAAACTTATAAGTTATGCCTAGTTTGGAAATTGAAATTGAAATTTTCAGCCTAACTTATAAGTTTATAACTTTTTAACAAATAAAATCTTAAAAATTTAACATAATGCTTTGACACGATGCATTCAAAGAATCAACGTTGAAGCACATTCAACATATTCAGCCTATCAACAAGAATCTAAATTTTAAAACAATAAATTTAATTTATAAAAGTTAACAACTAAAAGTCTAAAAGTCTAAAACTCAAACAATGCATTCAAAGAATCAAAAATGAAAATCTGAAAATAAAAGAAAAAAAACCATAAAACCCTACCTTGTGCTTGATGAATCACTTGCAAAATGCAATCTACTCGCTCCTCTTGCTCCTTTTGATCTTGCAATCACTTGCAAAATCAGCCTCCAAGCTCTTTCAAACTCTTTCTCTCACTTTCCTCTTAGCTGTTGCAAAAAATGTGCATGTCAAATGTGAATGCCAAATCAAACAAATGAGCTTTATGAAGACTTAGAGAGCTTTTTGTGGGACCCACGACCTTTTAGGGTTAAAATAGAACCTTTTTAAAATTAAAAAAATCATTAAAAAAAACTTTTTTTAATGTTTTGGGGCTGCTGCAGCTGGCCGCACCCCGTCCCGCACCGGGTGCGCTCGAGGGACGGCTGGGCAGCACCCAGCCCGCGCACCCCAGCACCCCCAAGCACCCGATCGGTGCGGCTGCGCTCCGCCTCGGTGGGGGTGCTTGGGTGTGTGAAGTACCCATCCCGGGGACGTCCCCACACCCGGTACTTGGGGGTTTTGGGGGGTGCGCGTCCCCGTGTTATGCTGGTATCCATACACATTGCCATAGCTTACAACATACATCGCACATACACTTTCCGAAAAAGCTGCAACATCAGATACATACCATTGATACGAAGGAGCGGAGCAAACTGCAGCAACACTTGTCGACCATAATATCTATCTATGTGATTGACATTGTAACTGCAATTTATCATCAATTAACCACGACTCCCAACATGGAAATATTGCTAGAAGACCCATCAATTAACCGTGCATTGTAATAACACAGTTGACTGAATATAATACTGCAGATTTGCTAATCCATTTCTATGTGATTGTCTATTCTTCTATTATTTGCATACTTAGGATATTTCAGATCTCAACACATGGTATTAACCTATTAGGCATCAACACTAAAACAATTTCAACAATCAGAGAAGGATCTATCAAGGAAGTGACTAGGTTACGGTTTTATCAAGGAAGTGTTTTGCTTTGAAGACCACACATCAAACACTAATGGATTTATTAAACCTACCTTTCAGCTTCCGGTGTTGTACCCAAACTGTTCCTCTGTGCTATTTTTCTATCGTGTGCTGTTGAAGTTTTAAGTTGAAGAATATTGTTGTTTTCTTCTTCTGCAACTATTCTTCTTTCATCATTTTTCTCTTCCACCATTTTTTCTAACTTTTCATCACGCATTTAATCTTTATTTCGTCTCATAAGTCATTTTAGGTTTTTTTTTGTTTCTTTTTATGGGAGACATATGGAGATGCCTGGAGACTGTGGCAAGTCGTCTCTTGCCAGGGTAGCTTCTTTATTTTTCTTTACAATCAAAAGTTGTCATAGGTAAGGATGATGTTCAGTATAATAGAATGAATATGTTGTCAGAGAGCTACTAGTTGAAACAAGAATGTCACTCTTATTTTGTATTGATATGACTAAACCAAAAGTACACTACTGTATGTTTCCAACATTTAGGTGTTTCATTGGATAATTTATGGACAAAAAGAAAAGGCCTTAATCTTGTATTTCTGGTTATTTTAATAAAATAGAGTTGTTTGTTTGTTTGCCACTCTAACTGCCATTGTGTATTTTTTTTTAATGTGCTTGGTATTACCTGTTGATTCCAATTGCAGCAAATTGCAATCATAAAATGTCTCGCTTCAAACTTGCAGCTATTGCAAAGGGTTATCTTTGTAAAGCTGATCTCATGGACAACCATGTGTACATGAAAAGGGATTTCTAATATCACTCAGAGCATCGGGGTTATAACACTATCATCTGTGTGTATTTGCAGTCACTAGTAAGCTCATATGGGTCGAATTGTGTTACTTGTCGAAACCATAAAGGTCTGTCCAAGGCTTGTAGAGTTACTTGCAATGCCTGTCATTGGTTGGATTTTGCCATCCCGAGTGTATCTGCAACCACCAAGATGTGAGTTTTGACATCTCATGGTTTAGTGCTAGAATTTGTTGGAAGTGTGCTCTACATAAACTACATTTTATGACGGTTGTGTGTTGTGAGCTGTTGCATGGTCTGTTCATACTACTACATGTAACCTACATCATAGAATCCATCATAGTTTATATTGTTGCAGTTGGCCTGCGACCTTGCAGTTACGTCTCCTGCTTCCAACTTGTTATGCATGCTAAACTGTGTGTATTTGTGAGTTTTCCCAATAAACATTCTAGCTTTCAGTATAAAAATGAAACACATCCACCTGGGTGTCTGTTTAAACAAATAAAATACAGTGTCACTCAAATAACTAAGCAATGTGAATTTAGAATACTTCCCCTATATAATAACAAACAAAACACCAAAAAGGATGTTGCCACAAAAACAATCTGAACTAGGAAAAAGAGACATTCATACTAGAGTATACAATATAGAAAACTATTTGCAAAGCAGATTTGATTGAATGTTTGAAAAGATAACCAAACCTGTAATATAACATTAAGAAAGCAGTTATTGCCCATATTTCGCAGTCCTGGTACTGTGAGTTCCTCACAGGAAGAACAATGAATATAATCGGCAGCTCGAGTAGACATCAAAATATTTAACCATTTAGACCCCAGGGAAGATGTTAAGGAACCATATTTGTAGGCTAAAACTAGTCGTACTGTTCCCACTCCAACTATTGTAGAAGCAAATTTATGGTGCTTCCCAAGTCTCAGCAATCCATTGCATGGAAGAAATTTAGTATTTTGGTTAACCAAAACAGGAGGGGAAAAATCTTGCAGATTCCAATAGTTCACTATCCGTGTTTTCCACATTCTCAAAATTCAGTAACCCTGTACTATGTTTCACAACTCAACACCCAACAGACTTCCCTGCACAGAATTTGAACATGTTAGTAATGGCATTCTAAGATTAAAGAGTGTAAATTTTGATTTGGTTGGATAACAAGCAAGGCATCAATCTCATTGATAAAATAAGAAGATAAATCCAATTCAGAAAAGCCAAGAATGCTACCACATGTTGATAGCAATTTATTGTAGATGAACTTTCATTAACAAGATACAATTTTCAAATTATATAAACATTGAGTGCAGTGGACTTGAGGCCAGGCAGCCATTAGCACACAGTTTTCAAAATTATATGTAAGATGTTGCAGTCCCATGTGACAGTACCATAGAACAATTTCCAAACAATAAATACTGAGCGCCAATGTCCATTAAAAAAGCAAATAAGCTATTCATAGAAGCAGATTCTTGTAGATAAAGTATCTAACCAACCATTCAATAACTCTTAATGGTAGGATAATCAGACTTACTAGCAGCATTACCTATTATTTCATAATAATATTACATTTTAAACTGAGTATTACTGGTAATACATAAGAAAGATCACCCTCCTACCTTTCACATATGTGAACAAGCATACCTTAAATGCTAGTAGATATGGAAGGATTTGACACTTTGTTCATCTCACAATACAATGTTGTTGCTTCATGTCATATTTCCACATTGCTGCATGCTTAAGGACATTCCGAAGCACACATGATGATATCATGAAGCTCTAAGTCCTCATACCCTATGCTGCACATTGTCAGCCCCATTCTATGCAACTGTTGAACAGAGTTTCCAAAACACAGCATCATAAAGTTAAGAAGCATCAAAATGAAAAGAAATGCATTTATTGTGCCTACCATGGCATGCCTTCATAATTCCCAATAGTCGATAAATGTATACTATCCATTCTTGAGTAAAGAAGTACTAAGCATAGGTCTAGAGATCTTGCAACAATCACCTAGGCTCTTGGATCATGCATGGATCCTTGCATAATATAACTTTGTAATTGAACTTCTGGCATGGTGTCCTATTGCTTGTGTGTTCTCTTTGTTGTTAGCAATATAAGTTGTCATTAGTGTATTTCATCAAACCCATTCACACCGGTCGAAGATCACCGCTCGCTCGCATTACTTAGATGACACCGGTAGATAAAGCACACAGTGTATGCACCGGTCAACTAAGTAGTTAGATAAACCGGTACTCAGTATCGGTCTTATTCAGCATCCAACGACAAACCGGTACGAATCTAACTGATAGATAAATCCGGTCCAATTTTTGTGGAACAGTTTGAGTTATAGTTTGAGTTAAGAGCCTAATTATGCGAGACATCCATTACTCCGATGTGAAATTAACCTTTCAACAGGAGTTAGCTTTAAATTCTACAGATGATCTCAAGATAAACTCTAGATCACAACGCACAGCTTTCTTGCGTTGCATATTTTATGGTCAAGTTTACTCCCTGGCGGTTCTGTGAGTCAAGAGGATCACTCTTGTATAAATATTAGTCATAGGATGCAAAGTATGGTGCTGTTGTTGAAAAGTGGAGATTGCAGAGAGCAGAGAAAAGATATCTTCTGAGGAGTGCTACAGGCACAAAGGTGAAGTAAGAAAAGAAGATCAACAACCAAGCAAACAGGGGAAGAGATCCACAGGTATGATCTAATCAGACAATCAGTGTCATTATAGATCACTGCTTTTAAAAGGTATTACATCATATACAAATCCCTCTAATAGGGTGAACCTAATCGGTTCGTTGTAAAAATCCATTAACAGGGTAACATCTTTGTTGATATTCAAAGTCCTATAACCAGGCAGCTTTTAATAGGGCTTAGATCCTAAACGATCTTTTGTAAAAATCCCTTAACCGGGTAGCACCTTAACCAGTGCTTTGTATGCTCCTAACAAGGCACCTTCATCTAGAACTAGTGAAGTTGTGAGCTCTGTCTCACCGTGGTTTTTCTCTCTAACCGAGGGTTTCCACATATAAAGACTTGAGTAGATCTATGTGGTTAGGTTTATGCTTGTGAATGACTGTTAACTTTCTACTTTGCATTCAAGAATCTGCTTATAAGTTTGAGAAAAGAGAAACTCAGTATTTACTGATTCACCCCCCCCCCCCCCTCTCAGTAACCGGTAAGGTATTAACACTTGGTATCAGAGCTTCTAGTTCTCTATACAATAAAAGTTTAACAACTTGAGAAAAAGATCATGGAGGGTTACCGGTACCAGAAACAGCTAGAGGAATCCAATGGCATTATTGCCTCGCTGGAGAATAGACTGAGGAAGTCACTTGCAAAGAGAAAGGAGCTGGCTCTGCAATTAAAAGAGAGCAATGAAACCATCGACGAACTCTCTGGGCAAAGTGGGTCTGATGAGGTTGAGGAAGCGGTCTCCGAGCTTACGAAAAAGAATCAGATCCTAACCGGTCAAATTGTTGATCTCAAAAGGGAGCAAAAGGTGAATGCTCTAAGAATGACTGAACTGATTGAACAGAAATGAAAAACTGAAAGCGAAAGGAACACAGCAATCAAGACATCAACAGCCTCTGAAAAAGCAATGAACCGGGCAGAGGAAGCTGCAAGAGCCAATGAACTCCTCATTATGCAACTCCAGGAGGACTTGTTAATTGCCACCCAGGAAAATGCCAATATGCATAAAACATGGCAGGTTAGAGATGAAGCATGCAAGAAGCTAGTGATCGAGATATATCAACTCAAAGACCAAATGAAAGTCCTTGAAAGAAGGAATGAAATACTGAGAAGATACAATGAAAGCTCGGTCAAGCTCGATGAGCAACTCAATGCTCAACGAAGGCACAATGATCACACCGATCTCAGATTTACCGGTGGAGTCACCAAAAGGAACAATGATTCATCCAGTGCTCAGTCAAGCATGAGGAACAAAAGGAAGACGCTAGCACAAAGAGGTAGGAAAAACTTTTACACCTCTTGTAAGCTTAGTGGAAAACCAGGTCATGATACTAATGACTGCAAAAATGCACCGGTAAGAACCAACAACGGTTACTGTAAAAACTGTTGCAAAAAGGGTGACAAGACCAATGAGTGTTGGTCCAGTCCCATATCCGTGTCCAGCGCAAGTAGGGGAAGCTTCAAGGGATATTGTTATGCCTGCAAAAAATTCGGACACAAGGCTGAAGAATGCAGATCAAAGACTATGGCATGCAGATCACCCAAACCAGTATTCTCGAAAAAAAATAGAAATCGGAATGCAACTACTCATCCAAACAAAGGGATGCATTGCAACAGAGAATCATGGAGCGAACCACCTAATCCAAGAGGGATGAATCCATGGAAAGCAACCGGTATAGTCTGCCATTACTGCAACAAAATCGATCACCTAGCCAAAGACTGCTAGAACCAAAACAGGAACAGAAACAAAAGATCGGATGGACCAGTGGTGAAGATCTTGAGTTCTGATAAAAAGAACAACAAAGACAAAGAAACCAAGAAAGTAGTGAAGAAAATATGATTTGTCAAGGAATCAAAGAACTCTGCCGAGGAGGCAACGGAGGCAAAATCATCATCACAAGATGGTGATATTTCTTCTGCTAACTAAGTCTTCAAGGCCTAGAGGGAACCGGTAGTACAACTATCGTTCCCAGTAGAACTGGTGAGTCCTATCTCACTCAGGCTACAAGTCAGACCAGAAAGACATGAGGTGATCAACCGGAACATGCCTAATCGAAAAAGACAGACTATCGGTTAGCAAAAGCATCAAGAAAGGTTAGGTAAGGCATTTATTACTATAGCCGTTTAACAAATAGTTACCATTTGGTAATTACCGTTATGCCCTAATCCTATAAAAGAAAAGAAGGATAACTCTTTTCTTTTTTACCTTGCGATTTTATGTTATCCAATCTCTGCTCGAGCAATATTCTTGCAACTCGATCATTGAGTGAGATTATCTGTCAAACTGATCTAATTATCTCTAGCAACCAAGTGAGAGCAATGGCATCCTCATCATGCGAGGCAAAGCTTGTTCCTGCAAATCAAACGGAATGTAGTCCTTTTGACATCTCGCCGAATCAAGACAGGGAGATCGACATGGCTGGTGCGCTCTCCTCAGCACCTAAAGGAGTGCTCCTTACAAAAGACAGAACTGCGTTTATTCATGCTAAGCAAGAAGAGCTAGGAGAAACGTACATACAGAGCGAGTATCACTCGCTGTGCTCAGATGGTAATCATCCTAGTGGCTACGCAAAGCTGGTATCATCGGGAATCATAAATGGAGTCTCGTATCCAGTTATCTTCAAACCTAAGTGGATTCGAATGGTAGTCAATCAGGTGCATGATCCGGGATTTTGGCTTATGAGAGGAATCTGCACCTCGATCACGAAAGACGATCTTTACAGGGTAACTGGGTTCTACAATCAAGGAGAAGCACTTACTCTGAGAACCATATCTAATGCAGTGGTGGCTAACCTGACAAAATCAAAATCCGACAAGCGATTGATGACCATAACTAACATTGAAGATCTAGTTGTTTGGTTTGCATCAGCAGTAATCGATTACAAAGTCTATCAATCAAGTAACCTCAACAGTATACCGGGTGGAGGCATACATGCAGCCTACAGAATTGTTCATGACAACGCACAATATGATATGTGCGAAATGCTAAGAGGACAAATCTTTGAAAACATGAAGAAGTTGGGCATCGTCAAGAAGAAATCACTGAAATTTGGAACACTCTTGGTTTGTCTTTACTTCTACTATTCTAATTTCTTTCCCGGGAGAGGAAAAGTAACGTGGACAACAGATCGACCGGTCATGATGCAAATCAGTGATATGGCTAACAAACTGGGAGACCAGTTTGACAAGGAAATGACCAATCACTTCAATGCATTTCAACTAAAAATGCATGCTAGAGAAAGAATCCCATCCACTATTGTTGAAAAATACAAAAAGGAGGTATGTTTTCTAGTGTCTACTAACTTCTGCATCATTCAAGCAATAGAACCAAGAAACGAGTACACACCTGAGTTTGGATACGAAATCACAGCAAAGTTTGCAATGGTGTATGTAGAGGCCCTGGAAAAAGCACATCTGGATCTCAAGGCTCAACGGTTTGGAACCTATGAGGAGATAGAGAAGAATTTAAAGCAGGCGCCAATCAAGAATGTTTATGTCAAAAGATCGTCAGCGCCAAAGAAGAAACCGGAAACTGTGCCACCAATAGCACAAAAGAGAAAAGCTCAACCGGAGCCAAGCACACAGGAGCAAGAAGCAGAAGAAACCGATTCGGACGATACAGTTCCGCTCAACAAAAGAAAGAAGAGGACTGGCAAGCAAGCAAAGGTGGATCCACCAAGAAAAGGTCAACCAACGTTAGAAGAATTTATCACAGGACTAAAAGAAACCGGAGGAATGGCTAATGTTAGTAGAAGATACACTTTGGCAAATGATGGAGACCGAAGGAAAATTGAAGATGCTATCGTTGAATGCCTACATAAGTTCAATCTAAGCCCTACAGAGCTTTAGAAAGTACTGCCTAAGGATCTGTTGAATATCCTTCAAAGCGGTTGGAAAGCTTCAATGGAAAAAGAAAAGGAGCTAAGAATTCAAACTCTGCTAGAAGTGCAAAATCATCTCACTCTGGAAGAAGCGAGTCAACAGCAGAATTTCCTAGTAAAGAAAAGAACTAACCTCTTGCTGATTGGAGAAACCGAGAAAGTCCATATTGAAGGAGTAGCCATCTGGAGCAACCTACTTCGGGCACAGCAACAAGCAAAGGAAGCACGCCAAAAGGCAATAGCTCCACCGGTTCGTGACACCGGGAAACGAAAAGGAGTACTCGGAGTAGACAAACCGGCAATCGTTGACATAACCGATGAACCGACAAATCCTACCCTTCTTGTATCTCCAGAAAAAGGTAAGGCTTGCACTATAACTGTTAATGACATTGTAGTTGAAATTACAAATTTTGGAGAAATAGATAATGCAGCCAAATGGTATAGCGTGTTAGCTGAAGAAGACAAACAGGCAATAGAAAATGCTCTTGTTGAAAGTCTACTAGACTTCATTAAAACTCCTAGGGATTATAGAGGCAAGTTTCCTCTCAAATTGAATAGCAAGCTTCAAGAAAAATGGAGAACCAGTCTGGAAAGAAACTCACAAATCAATAAAGAAGCACTAGAAAAAGCTAGACCTGGCCTAAGTGATAAAAGTATCATGCTTCTTTTAGGAGATGCATCTATGAATCTAGATACAAATTACAGAGTCGCCAAGATTCTCAATGGTTATGAGAATGAAGTCTTTAAAGAGACCTTGGAATATTTGTGCTCATATTTTCGTGTAGTAAGCCATTTGTGTGGATACTCTGGTAGAGGAGTCAAGAAATGCCCTGGAAAAAGAGGTGTACCTATACCCAATGAAACTGTACTGAAGTATATTCAAGAGCATGAGGCAATAGAAGAGAGAGAAGAACGTAGGCAAATTTCAGCTGATGGCATTTGCAATAGAGGTAAAAATAAAAATAAAAGCAAAGGTAACACAACCCCCCACAAATGTTGTGATAGAAGACCACCCATTTTTTACTACCACAGCTACCCGTGAGCCTGAAAAAGAACCCCTTGGCCTTCCACACAAAAGAAAGGGACCTCTAGAAACTGCATTTCAAAATCAAAGTTGGGAAATTGCCGACATTGATGTGGGAAGATGCTTGTTTGCAAATGGGTTGTCTTTTAATGTTGCTCGCTCTCCATATTGGAGACAAATGTTGAGAAGTGCCAATGCAGCTCCAACAGGGTATCAGGGCCCCGGCTTTGAGAACATACGAACCACCTTGTTGGATAATGAGGTCAAGTGGATTGATGATCAATTGAAGCCCATAAAAGATTCATCGATCGAGATAAGGGTAACAATTGTTTCAGATGGGTGGAAAGATGGTAGAAACCGTCCCTTGATCAATGTCTTAGCGGTGTCCCCTAAAGGGGCAATGTTTTTGAAAGCGGTGGATTGTGAGGGACAAATAAAAGATGGGCAATTTATTGCTAATATTCTCATCTTTTCCATTGAACAAGTGGGTGCTAGTAATGTTGTCCAAGTCATAACGGACAACACAAAGAATTGTAGAGCTGCTGGTTTGTTGGTTGAAGAGCGATATTCTCATATCTTTTGGACACCTTGTGCAATTCATTCACTCAATCTTATGCTACAAAAGATTGGGAACACAATTGGGTGGATCAAGGAGGTGTATGCAGAGGCTGCGGACATCCAAATGTTCATCACAAACCATCACATGACTCAAGGAATATTCAGAATGTTCTCACGTTTGGAGTTATTGAAGGTAAGTGAATTTCTGATTTTTTATTTTTTTATTGTGTAATGTGTATTCTTTTATAAAGCATGTATCTAATAATTGTATTTTTTTGCTCTAATTTATGTTACAAGTTGTTGAAACTCATTTTGCATCAAATTTAATCGTCTTGAGACGACTTGTGCAAGTGAAAGAGCCACTTTGCAGTATGGTAATCAGCAACAATTGGGCTATATGGAAGCAAAGCAACACTGAGAGGGCAGCTTCAATAAAGAGCAGGATATTGGATGACTTATGGTGGGAACGTGTGGAATATATCATTAAGTTCACCGAGCCCATTATGAGCATGCTTAGGTACGCTGACATGGATAGGCCTTGCCTTGGAGAGATCTATGATGGCATAGACTCAACGCTTGAGAAGATCAAGCAAATTGTAAATGAAAAAGAGCAAGATCCCAAAGAGACCCTCTTCAAACAATTGCAAACAATTATTGTAGAACGGTGGAACAAAATGACCACACCTCTACATTTGCTTGCCTATGCATTGACGCCCAAATATTATAACAACCAATATCTTGATCTACCAGGAAAGCTACCACCCTATAGAGATTTAGAAGTGTCTGATTGATACAAGGCAGCATTTGAAAGACTCTTTCCTGATGATGATATGAGAGATATGTTTACGGATGAGTTCATAGAGTTTGTGAATGCAAGAGGTCTAAGTAATGATGCTCTTCGTCATCGGTTTAGGAAGGATGCTCATAGTTGGTGGTACCTCCATGGCCAAAGATTCCAAACATTGCAGCCCCTTGCAATAAAAATCATATCACAAGTAAGTTTTATTTTTAATTTACTTGATCTTCATGACTAGCAAGTAATTTTTATAATTTTATTTTAATTGCTTACCTTGTCTTGTCTTCATAGGTTGCTGCATCGGAAAGAAATTGGAGCACATATTCTTTCATCCACTCAGTGAAGCGCAATAGATTGCAATCAAAAAGAGCAGAGAACTTGGTATTTGTGCATTACAACTTGCGCCTTCTCTCACACAAGACTAAAGAATACAAAGAAGGGGACATGAAGAGGTGGGATGTAAATGCAGAGGTTGCGGACTTGGATGCTTCCACTTCTCGACTTTCACTAGATGATTTTGCAGATTTTGACGCCAATACTATTGTTGCTGCTGCTGATCCCATTGGCCTTAACTCTATTGCTGAGTCAACTAATGTTGAAGATGAAGATGAAGAGGAAGAGGAAGATGAAGATTAATACTGATTTTTAATTCATTAGTTGAACTTGAAAGTTTGAAATAATGATATTATTGATACTTGAACAGTTGAACTTGATGTTATGACAATTTTAGTTTTAATGTTTTGAATCCTTAATGTTGAACTTGAAGTATATGATGGTATGATCATGATTCATGATGCTATGATTATAAGTTTATGGTGTTTTTGTTGTTTAAATGTTGTTTTTATGATACTATGTGACATTCTAATTTTAACTCATGCTTCTAGGCTTCATAAATATGTATATATATATATTTTATAAAATCTTTCATATATTATCGAACCCGTACCCAAACCCCTTTTCAAAATTTTCTTGAACTTCGAACCGGTTCTTCAAACCCGAACTTCGAACTGAACTCGAACCAGTAACTTAGATTTAAACATAAAATGATGCCCTCCTTCGGACACAACTCTCGCTGCTACACCTTAGCCTCCAATTTGGTGTTCCTTCAACCAACATCCATATGGTGATCACCAAAACTTCTATACTTTCTTGCAACCTTGGATTAGTTTCGTAATGTACATGTTAATTCATGACCATCCCATGAGAATCAGAGCGAAGGCATTCATGGAATGGCCATTAAACCACAAATACACTCAAAACTGTCAAAAACAATGTAAAACCCTTAGGCAGGTCAACAGCAATCACAGGAAAATGAAGACAGTAATACCTTAGATCATTCACAGAGATTGAAAGGTGTCTAACCCTTATTTATAAACCATCCAAACACCAAATCCAATCAAGAAACTTGTTTAACCATGCAAAACAAAAGGAATTTGATGAAAAAACATTGTTTATTGATCACAGTCCACATTTGATGTCTCTGTTGTACTCCCCCTTTTCCATATGCCTCACCTAGGCTATATAGGATGTTAACCAATTGATTCAACTGATTCCAGTCGGTTTCCAAGGCTTACAAACCCATTTAGACCTCTAAACTAAATTTCCCTCCTAATTGGCACAAACCGTTAGGATTTGAATATTTGAACTTTTAAACTATGTTCAAATGGACTCCTACAGACTTCTAACTTCGACAATAGCCATTTTATGACCTGATTACATCATTTTGGCACTTCTAGTGCATCTCATTACATTTCATAGGCACTAATGGCCCGAGTTACATTGCTTTGAGACCTTTTAGGTCCTTGTAGTCTTCATTTGCTCAAGGTCATCTATGTGACCCCCCTTGGTAGCCCTCCAAGCCTTAGGTGCTCCTGCACCACTAGTGAAGGCTTGATAATGTTGAGTATAAAGAGATATTTTCTCATCACCAAAGATTGATCAAGTCTACATGATAAGGATGTTGAGGTGGCGCCCACTTGTCTTCTAACAATCAGAAAATTCTAGTTACACATGTTCAAGTACATTCAATCATATTATGACAAGTGTACAATTTTCTCATTGGCTCTTAAAAGTATTGTAATTTTCTTATTGGCCCACGGAGTGGTGCCTTCATGTAATTGGATGATAGTGTGGCAACCCTAATTAGGGTTTGTAATGGGTTAATCTTGGCCCTTGATCTTGAATTGATCTTGGCCCTTCATTGCAATTGAACAACTATAAAAGGTCAAGGCCTTGTCATTTGTAACAGTTAGACATTAAGATTAGAGATAAGCTAGTAGATGTAGAGTAGGAGAGGAGACTTGATGAAATTGTCATAATGCTATCAAAGTAATTGATGATTCATTGTTGGTCTTCATGGTGGATTACTTAATGTTGCTTTGAAGTATTGCATGGTTTCTTCAATTCCTCATTTAGGATTTTATTCCATGTGAAGTAGAAGTAGAAGTAGATGAATGGAAGATATTGTTGAATAGTGATTAATGGCGGAGCTCGTGTCCATACCTTTTGGTACTTGCTGATTGTGAGTAACAGTGTAAGGTTAGTTTGGGCCTAAATTGCAAGTGTTTAACTTCTATTGAAGATGTTCATTTAGATTGCGCCTTCATAGGGTATTTGGATAAGCATTGACAATGGGAAAAATCATTCCTGCATCCATAGAAGATAGCACCCTCCTATGCCTAATTGATACGGTGAAGCAAGGATTTGTTAGAGGCTCGCCCCATCATGAACATTATCTTACATTCTTAGAGTTAGATAGAATTTCTAAACCATTATCTCTTTGCAGTTGTTTAGTTGGAAGTGATTGAAGAAGTAAAAGTCAAGTTGATATCCATTGAATAAACAATGTAAGTCCCTTTGTGATAACCAACATATCACATCATAAAACTGAGTGAAGTCCACATAAATAAGGAACCTTAAGGTTGTCTCATTTGATCACACAGTCTATATACATTGTTTAGCATATGAGCATCCTTATTCAAGAGAGAGTTGGAAATTTGGTATTTCATCATGGGATATCAAGTCTTCAGTTCTGTATGTTGTAGTGGAACAAAACTCACATCAACAGGAAAGAAGAAAGGGTTGTGGGAATCAGGTCTAGAGGTTGTCTCATTTGATCACACAGTCTATATACATTGTTTAGCATATGAGCATCCTTATTCAAGAGAGAGTTGGAAATTTGGTATTTCATCATGGGATATCAAGTCTTCAATTCTATATGTTGTAGTGGAACAAAACTCACATCAACAGGAAAGGAAGGGTTGTGGGATTCAGGTCTAGAGAAGGATCAAATCTTGGAAGAAGGAAGAGAAAGAGAAGAAATTCAAACAAACCCTACAAATCCACAAAGCGCATGAAACTTGACATGAAGTCAGAAAAGAGAGAAGATGAGGATGAAAAAGAGGACAAGAGGTCGGATGATCAAGACAAAGAAGTCTGAACATCTGTTGGAAACCCCCAAATTGATGAAATGTCAAAAACTAAGTGAGGAAGAGATCCAATAGACTTAGCAAAACTTCTATGTGGGACCAACAGTCCAGAAAAGAAGTCAAACAACCAAAAGAAGTCGAGAAGTCCACCAAAACTCCACAACCCCACAAAAATTATGGAAAATGATCAAAACCTTCTTGGACTCAGAACTTATTTAGACTTTTGCAACTTCTCGCATGTGATAGGGACCTGAGGGGTAAAGAGGAACAATACTTAGGCATATTTGCCCAACGGAGAACCATTTAGATATTTCTCATATCAGGTATATATGATAGGCCTAAATAAGCCAAATGCACAAGGGGGCTAGGACTGGAGCTATATTTTTGCATTTTCAGTTTGAATTTCAACATTCTTATTCGGTAGTGTCTAGAAATTTCTGGCTCTATGAACCCTCTGATGTAAATATTTGTATAAGACTTCTATAGTTTCCAAAATCCAGAATTAGGCACTAATAAATCTCACATTTAATTATTAAAAAGAGATCCTATGGGATGTCCAAATGGAAGTGATGAAAATACATAAATGACAGAGCTTGTGGTACTTTACAGTTTTAGTTGTGTCTTCAACCCTTATTGAAGCAAACATAGGGCCAATGGTCTATTACACAGTGATGGGTTGCAAGGGTAGAGTATACAAATTGAATTCAAAGGTTGACTACAATGATCTTATCTTTAATTCCCATATTGTATCTTCAACAGTATTCAGTATGTTCACAGAAGCAATGTGACCAACTTCTTGATCAAATTTCACAAGACTTTACACACATTGTACCTGAAGTTTGAGGGAGCAGAACAGGTGCACACCACTTAAGAGTTGCAGTTACATAGAAAGAAACCAATCTCATCCAAGAGATGAACAGACAACTTGCCAAGTGGCCATGCTTCAATGCAATTCCATGGAAGGCTTGCATGTCAAAGTAAAAGCACACAGACCAAAATGACAGAAGTAAGTTCAACGGCTGATGAAGAGTTTACAGTTGTAATTCATGATCTACCCTATGTGTTCTCAGTGGAGAGGAGAACAAAAGCACAGTATTAAGATCAACTGCAGATCCCAACAAGTTGTCATTCCTCCTTAAAAGCAATTTAAAATGTCTGACAATGTGTTTCAAGCTGAACATTATGGCATGCAGCAGATAGAAGCAAAAAAATTCAAAGATATGGGCACTTCAATAGACCTCTTTTGCAATTGCAATGCTGTCAAAATTTGAGAAAATTCAATTAGTGATATACATTAGAATTTATTTTTTGTACGTGATCTTGTGGATTCCTGTGCACAAGTTATCAATGACAGTGTTTTAGGCCAAAAAAGAATCTCTAAACAATCTTGGATATTAGACCTCGACAAGCATCCATACTCTCTTCAGAAGGTATTTCTCTCTTATTTACTGTCTCATCCGTATATAGAATGCTACATCTCTCTTTCCTTCTCAAATTCAGCAGATCAAAGTACTATTTATTATCACGTAGTTGAACATTAATATTGTCAGTTTCAAAAAGGAAAAAGAAAAATCAGACATCTAGATTTAAAATTTCTTCCAACTTCAGACATTTACTGCTAGCCAATCCTTTGGTCAGATTTTATATTTTTCAGGTGTAAGGTTTCTCCTTTGGGTGTCACGGCAACACAGATCCACTTCTAATATTGAACAGTTCTAGTTTTATATCTACCAATAGTTTGAGCTTTTTATTCATTTTTTTTAATTCTCTCAGTTTTTGGCTTTAGCTATATTTAAGTTACGTTACGGTACTGCCAGGCTCATAATCGTGGTATCAGAGTCAGACAAAGGATTCAAATCGTGCTTTTCATCACTTACACATTCCATTATATTTTCCAGCGGTCACACATTTCAGTTCTTCATTAAGTTTCAGAATTTAATTTCAGTTTTAAAATCAGTTATGCTATATTCTAATTCTCTAAAAATTTCAAATTTACTAGCCTATTCAAAATTTTACTTTATTTTCTTAGTGTTTTAAGATTAAGATCTTACATAATGATATTATAGCAAATTCATTCTTCGAATTTGACAGTATTCAGTTTCAACTTTCCCTTTAGTTTTAGTTCCATGTTTTTGTAGGATATGCACCAACTACAGCTGATGAGGAGTTTGAGGTGCATACAACAGAGCGAAAATAGATTTTCCTCGGCAGAAAGACCAAAGCCCCCAAAAATCATTCATTACTAATTTCCATTATCATTTGTCAATTATCACAAAGGAAAAAATAAAACTGAAAACAAAGCATAGATTAGAGAAGAACCACAAAGCAATAAGCTTCTGTGTGCAGTCAAATCAATCCTAATGACCTACTTAAACTCTCAATTCAACAGGCGTAAACAAGAAATTCAAAAATCAGAGCCATTCGAACTGACTTTTATACTGGAAAAAAGTTCTTTTCGTTTGGGTATAACAATTTGTGGGCGTAGGAAATATAAATAAAGCTACTCTACACGCTCCTAAATTAACTAGGAAAAACATTGCGTTTTCTCACCTCGTGCAAAGCTAGACCCCTCCTCTGCTCTGGAAAGCCATGATCGAGGTACCTACCATCCACGATTCCCTAACCTTATATTTGAAATAATGGCCAGTAATCTAATTCTACTAAAGAAGGGTACAAAATCTCAGATCATGTTTGAAAGTGTATCATTTAAAAAACTAGTCTAGTGACACTATAATATACATTCCAAATACAGCAACAATAAAATTTGTTTTCTTTTTATAATATTGTATATTTTTAAATTTGTTTTTGTTTATAATACTGTATTTTTAAAATGAAAATTGTAATATATTTAATTTTTCATGCATATAACATGCTAGTATTTGTATGAAAAGGAGGTGTAATGGTTATGTCGATTGTAATTTATATAAAGTTTTTTATAAATTTGATAAGAGATCTATAATTGTTTGTATTGTAACACCAATAAAATAACAACAAATACTTTCAATTAGCAAAAAATTAATACTATTAGTATTAGTTGTAATCACCTAAGTATTAGATGTAATCACCTAAAATTTGTCTCATATAAAATCTGAAATCTCAAAACCATATTTACTAGGTATAGAGTAAACCTAAAAATCCTTTTGCATAATTAAATCAAAAAAATCAAAAATCTTATATCAAGCTTATACTATGGTCTAATTTCTACAGCTTGCATATTTATTTAATTGTTATAATATTACTTTTAATATAAAGTTTCTACACTTTTATTAAAAGGACACATTCACATGTGTGCACATACTTGATCTTGATTAATTAGTAATTAAAGGGGATTTGTGATTTCAAAATTTATATTTTGTCTTACTCTACCTAACATCTCTTTTGCCTCTTAATACTCACCACTTATTTCTAGCTAACCTTGCATCTCCTTCATTCTTCTTTTGTCTCTTGATCTCAATCACGCATTCTTTACCTCTTAATCTCCACCCTCCATTCTTGAGGCTATTCCTTTAAAAGGAAGTTATTCCTTGGCTCAAGGGTTTCATCTTGTTATCTTGCATCTTTGTCCCAATCTTAATCATTTTGCATCTTAGTTATTTGCATTCTCGCATTCTTAGAGTAATCTTGCTATTTTGAATTCTTAGTTCCTAGTTGCTCATATCTCTCCTGCATTCTTAGTTTACTTCATTCTTAGCATAATCTTGCATTGTTAATCTAGTTTGTTTTCTTGCATTGTCTATCATAGTATAGTTTCTTGCATTCTCATTATAAGATTTGTTTGTATCCATTCTAGCTTAATCCTTTAATTTTAACATTGTTAATCTTGCATTCTAGTCCATTTCTAATTTTGAAGTGCATTTGAATCTTTCATTTTGGAGTAGTTAAGTCACTAATCCTTCATGCCAATCTGATGAGCATCATAAAAAAGATTAAACTCGTTTCAATTATGACGCAATAAGCCGCTTTTGAGAGTTTAGTTGATTCATTTGATATGGCCTCCTATAGCTAAATTCTTGAGTTAATGGTTTATTGAGTGTTGGTTTCTTTCCAATTTGATACCAATATTTAACCACACATTTCTAGTGCCCACTATGGGGCTCGAATCGAAAAAATGCCCCTTTGTTTGCAGGATTTATTATTTATTTTTTGAAATTATGAAGAATATCATGCCCACTGACCTAGTTTCTCGTATGAAACCCAAATTACTCGTACTAGTCGGCAAGAATTCTCGTACAAGAATTGTTGGATGTTGTTGATGCATTTAATATGTTTAATCACTACACAACATTGGTAACCTAGTGATTGAGTGGTGTTGGAATTTCTACTATTGTCATTTGTGTTTTGTCACTGATGTCAACATATGTTTCTATGGAGAGAACTGACTGGTTATTATAGTGTATGGATGTCGTACAAATGATTTAAAATGTGCGAACACAGTTGTGTGTACAGGAAGGTGGTGTGATCTTATATCTAAGATCGCATGATGTAATATTGCATATTGGTTGAGTTATAGAAGATTTGGTGAAGACTAGTTACTGGATTGTGACAGTGGAAGTTGACAGAGTAAGTCTCTGTGTTTTGAGTATATCTTACAAGCGATGTGGATCTAGTGTATGCGAGCTTAAGGGATGTCAGATAACACATTGAGAAATGTTCGTTGATCTTAGCAAGTCATGGGATGCATGATGATGTCATCTATGATGTGTGTTCTGGAGGAGACCTATATGGGGCTGACTTCATAATTCTAGCATGTATTATAGATTGCGAGCATGGATTACGGATGTTGGATCTTAACTATTAAATTGTAATTGTTGTATACTTGTTTTAGATACTGTGTGTATCTTATCAAGGGGTTATATGATTATTTGTATATTAGGAAATTCTAATTGGTTGACCTGATCATTTATTTGTAATAGGGTATATATGTAAGATCTTTTCTTTTGAAAAGACATAAGGAATGATGTGGATGTAAGTGAGGAAAGTGGAAGCTGTGAGATTGTATATGTTGTATGTAGAGTAGAGGATATTGTAAGTACTTCATCAGAACTGATCAAGAAAAGATAGTTTATATCAGACAGTTCACAAGGATTGTGTAATTTTCCTTATATACACTTGTGTTTCAAACAGTGAGTTCTAGAGGTGGACATAACCTTCTTTGGGAAGTGAGCCTACTCTTTTTCTTTGACTCCTAACAGGGTTTGTCCTTTAACAGGGACTATGTACTGTAATGATTCAATAAGATCCTAACAGGGCTAATCTTCTAACAAAGATACTATACTCTCAGTACATCATTAGTGGGTGTTAATTCACGCTGGGGTTTTACCTTTAACAAGGTTTCCTCGACAACAAAATATTATGTTATTGTGTTGGCATTCATCATGTTATCATTTTATTTAGTGTTGTTGTTATTCAAAGTTTAAGCTTTAAATCTATCCTACAACTGATTCACCCCTCCCCCTCTTAGTTGTATTGGTGGACTGTTATTCCTAACAATTGGTATCAGAGCTACTAGTCCTTAGAGAGAAAGCTTAACAGCTTGAGGTGATCTTGGAGATGGCATTCTATAGGAAGGATAGTCCAAAATTTGATCCTGAAAACTTTGACAGTTGGAAGAACAAGATGTGAACTCATTTGCTATGTTTGAGCATCCACTATTGGATGATTACAAAGAATGAGGTAACCATGAAGACTAAGAATAAATTAGACAAAGCTACTGACGAGAAAAATAAGACATTTTCTTATAACATGGTCGTAAGGGAAGCATTGATTAGCACACTCTCTGAAGGAGAATTTACTGAGGTGAAAGATCTAGATTCAGCACACAAATTTTGGGTAAGATTAGAAGCATTGTATGAAGGAGATAGTTTACTAAGAAAGCAAAATTACAGAACTGGAAAACAAGAATGAGAAGTTGCAAATCAAAGATGATGAAAATATTAAGGCTTATGTACAAAGAGTTACAGAGGTTGTGACTGGAATCATAAATTTTGGAGGCAGTTATGAAGAGGAAGAAGTCATTGCAAAGATCCTTAGATCATTGACACATGTTTAAAAGACCAAAGTTTAGGCTATAGAAGAGATTATACCTTTGACTGTAAACTTTAGCAGAGAAATGTTGATTGCAAAGCTAACTACTTTTGAAGCTACAGAGATGAGAGATTCTTTACCTAAAGTTGAAATAGCATTTAAGGCATCTACACACAAGAAGATAATATCTAGAATTGTAAGCTCCAGTAGTGGTAATATAAAGGAAGAGCTTGGTGAGAATGTTGATGAATGGGAATAGATACAAGAAGAAGAAAAAAATCTAGATGAACTTGTTGCCCTGATCTCTAGAAGAGAAAAAAGAGGTAAGGGTAAATTTGAAGGAAAGTTACCTTTGAAATATTTTTTATGCAATAAGATAGGTCACTTTGCATCTAGAGTTCCTAAGCACAAACCTAAGTTTTTCAAGCCTAAGTATTCAAAAGAAAAAGAATTTTATTATTCTAGTGAAGGTATTTCTGATGATGATGATTGTGATTATGAGGAGATTGGATTTATTGTTATTAAAGATGAAAAAGTAGTACATAAGGAAAAAGCTTTAGTATCACGTGTTGATAAGAAATCTGAATGGGTTATAGACAATGGTTTCTCACATCATATAACTAGAGACAAAAATAAGTTTGTTAAACTAATGAAGTATGATGGTGGTGTTGTAAGATTCAGAGATAATGTTCCTAAGCTTATCATAGGAGTAGGATCTATTTCATTGGATGGAAAGACTAATACTAACAATGTACTACTTGTTGATGGACTTAAGCATAACTTGTTGAGTGTTGGATAGTTGATGGATAAAGGTTATCAATTAAAATTTATTGATGGGAAATTCTTTATCAAAAGTAAGACAGGAAAATTGATTGCAACTGGTACTAAATCTAGAGGTAATGTATTTGAGTTAAATACATCTGGAGCTTCTTGTTTTGTTGTGAAGATAGATGTTAGTTGGTTATGGCACAAAAGGTTTTATCATGTCAATTTTGATAATATTGTGAAGGCAAGCTTGACTAATGCAGTGAGAGACCTACCAAAAATTGTGAAAACATCTAACACTATGTGCAGAGAATGTGTTATGGGAAAGCATACTAGAAGCAGTTATAAAAGTAAATCATATAGAGCAAAAGGAAAGTTGGATTTGGTACATATAGACCTATGTGGACCTATAAGGACAAGATCATACTATGGTGAAAGGTGCTTTATACTTTTTGTTGATGACTTTTCCAGAATGATGTGGATCACTTACTTGAAAGAGAAATCAGAAGCATTTGACAAATTCAAGTTATTCAAAGAAAAAGTAGAAAATGAATCAGGCTTAAAGATAAAATGTCTGAGATCAGATAAAGGTGGAGAATTTACTTCAAATCTATTCAATTCATATTGTGAAGAGCATGGAATACACAGACAAACATCTTCTCCTAGGACTCCACAACAAAATGGGATAGCAGAGCGAAGAAACAGAATAATATTGGATGTTGCTAGGACAATGTTACTAGAAGGGAATGTATCTCATGTACATTGGAGAGAAGCTGTTGGGACAGAAGTATACACATTGAACAAAATTCAAATTAGAGAAGATACAAGTAAGACTCCTTATGAATTATGGTTTGACCATACTCCTACTGTTAAATATTTCAAAATATTTGGTAGTAAATTCTATATCAAAAGAGATGATGAAATAGGGAAATTTGATGCTAGAAGTGATGAAGGAATTTTTCTTAGTTATTCTACTAAAAGAAAGGCTTACAAATATTTTAACCTAAGATTGAGGAAGATGATTGAAAGTAAAAATGTGAAGATAGATGAAAAGTTTCAGATACAAAAGAGAATGTATGATTATTATCAAAATACAGAAATTAAGGGACATGCTATTACAGAAGAAGAAGAACATGTTAAAATTGACTGTGAGAATGAGATTTGTGATGAGGACACAAATGAAGTTTCTAAGACTCCTAAGACTCTGAGGTATGTTAAGAAAGACCATCCTAAAAAACAAATTATTGGTAATGTAAATCAAGGTATGATGACTAAATCAAAGATAAGGGAAGAAATTTGTTTGATTTCTCAAGTTGAACCAAAGACTACTAATGAAGCTTGTAGAGATGAATCTTGGATCAAAGCTATGCAGGAAGAGTTAGATCAGATAAAGAAAAATAACACTTGGGAATTGGTTCCTAGACCTAAAGACAAAAATGTAATGGGAACTAAGTGGGTTTTCATCAACAAAATGAATGAAGAAGGAATTTTTGTAAGAAACAAAGCAAGATTGGTTTGCAAAGGCTACTCACAATAAGAAGGCATAGATTTTGAAGAGACATTTGCTCTTGTTTATAGGTTGGAAGCTGTGAGATTATTTCTGGACTATGTTGCACATAAAGACTTCAAGGTATATCAGATGGATGTGAAATCTATATTTTTAAATGGGGATCTTGAAGAGGAAGTATACATAGAACAACCTGATGGATTTATTGTGACCGAAGATGAAGACATGGTATGCAAGTTAAAGAAGGCACTGTATGGATTGAAGCAAGCTCCAAGGGCTTGGTATGCAAGTTTAGACAAGTACTTACTTCACCTTGGATTTAGAAAAGGTAATGTTGATAGTAACTTATATTTAAGAACTAGTGAAGATGGAATTTTGATGATAGAAGTTTTTGTTGATGATATTATCTTTGGAGGCAATGATGAAATGTGTAAGAAAATTTCTAAAGAGATGGAGAATGAATTTGAGATGTTCATCATAGGCAAAATGAAATTCATTCTTGGACTACAAATAAATCAAAGCAAGAATGGGATTTTTATTTCTAAGTCTAAGTATCTTAAAGAAATGTTGAAAAAGTTTGGAATGGAAGACTGTAAACCAGTTGGTACACCCATGGTGACTGGTCATAAACTAACAAATATAGATGAGACAAAGAGTGTTTTTTAAACCAAGTATAGATCAATGATTGGAGGATTACAATATCTGACTCACTCTAGACTATAATATTGCTAATGTTGTTGGAATTGTGGCCAGATATCAGGAAGATCCTAAAGAAACACACATGGTTGTTGTAAAAAGGATATTTAGATACCTGAAAGGAACAATGGAATATGGCTTATGGTATGATAAAAAAGATAACTTTGAACTACATGCTTATACTAATGTTGATTTGGCAAGGAATATTGATGACAAGAAGAGTACTAGTGGAGGTGCATTTTTCCTTGGGAAAGTTGGTTTCATGGTTAAGTAAAAAGCAAGATTGTATAGCTCAATCTACTGTTGAATCTAAGTATGTTACTGCTACTATTAACTACACTCAAATTGTTTGGATGAAACAAATGGTAAAAGATATTGGAATAACTTTTGTTGAACCAGTGGTTATCCATTGTGATAACACCAATACAGTAAATATGTCAAAGAATCTTGTGATGCATTCTAAAACTAAGCATATTTCTATTAAGTAACACTTCTTGAGAGACAAGGTTACAGAGAAAGAAATAAGGTTGGAATACATTAGCACAAAAGAACAGATAGCAGACATCTTTACAAAGCCATTACCAAAAGATGTGTTTGAATATCGTAGAGGTATGCTTGGGGTGCAAGCCCCTCCTAGTGAGAATTAAATGATGCAAAGATGCATTAGTCTAGAGGTTTTCAAAGCCTTATCATGTTCTAGACTTGATGTATGGATCTACTCCTCAATGATCGTTGAAAGCCTACAAAATATATTTGGGTGATTCAACACCTGATTGATAAAGACAGTTGATGACTTATGGCACCCTTTGCCATTGTTGTCAAAGGGGGAAAGAGACTATGTGAAAATCCTTACTATATAAGGAGAGATACTATGGAGAAGAGTTCACTATTTGAGATTATGTTGAGGATACTGAGAGAATACTTTTTGGGTTGATGGATTTTCCCATATGTTTCCATCAATGCCAAAGGGGGAGATTATTGGATGTTGCTAATGCCTTTAATATGTTTAATCACTACACAACATCGGTAACCTGATTAAGTGGTGTTGGAATTTCTACTGTTGTCATTTATGTTTTATCACTTATGTCAACATATGTTTCTATGGAGAGAATAGATTGGTTATTATAGTGTACGGATGTCGTATGGATGATTCAGAATGTACGAACATAATTGTGTGTATAGGAAGTTGTTGTGATCTTATATCTAAGATCGCATGATGTAATATTGCATATTGGTTGAGTTATAGAAGATTTGGTGAAGACTGGTTATTGGACTGTGACAGTGGAAGTTGACAGAGTAAGTTTGTGTTTTGAGTATATCTTACAAGAACTCTGATCTAGTGTATATGAGCTAAAGGGATGTTAGAGAACACATTGAGGAATGTTCATTTATCTTAGCAAGTCATGGGATGCATGATGACATTGGTTGTGGTGTGTGTTCTAGAGGAGACGTATCTGGGGCTGACTTCAGAATTGTAGCGTGTATTATGGATTGCGAGCATGGATTATGAATATTGGATCATAACTATTAAATTGTAATTATTGTATACTTGTTTTAGATACCGTGTGTATCTTAGCAATGGGTTATATGATTATTTGTATATTAGGAAAGCCTAATTCATCGACCTGATCATTTATTTTTCATAGGGTATATATATAAGATCTTTTCTTTTAAAAAGACATAAGGAATGTGGATGTAAGGGAGGAAAGTGAAAGCTGCAAGATTGTATCTCTTGTATGTAGAGCAGAGCATATTGTAAGTACTTCATCAAAACTGATCAAGAAAAGATAGTTTCTATCAGACAGTTCACAAGGATTGTGTATTTTTCTTATATACACTTGTGTTGCAAACAGTGAGTTCTGGAAGTGGACATAACCTTCTTTGGGTAGTGAGCCTACTCTTTTTCTTTGACTCCTAACAGGGTTTTTTCTTTAACAGGGACTATGTACTATAATATTTCAATAATCTCCTAACAGGGCTAATCTTCTAACAAGGATACTATACTCTCAGTACATCATTAGTGGGTGTTAATTCCCACCGGGGTTTTACCTTTAACAAGGTTTCCTCGACAACAAAATATTATGTTATTGTGTTGGCATTCATTGAGTTATCATTCTATTTAGTGTTGCTTCTATTCAAAGTTTAAATATTAAATCTGTCCTACAACTAATTCACCCCCCCTCTCAGTTGTATTGGTGGATTGTTATTCCTAACAAGAATATGGTGAGGGGTGTTTACTCATACTTGGTGATGTTAATGCTTGTCTGAGTCTGCATCTCTAAAGTTACTCGTATGTCTCTCTGAATTTGCTCATATGAGAATATGGTCATCCCTATGTTTGCTCGTATCAAAAATAGTGAGCATTTTTAGGGGTTTAGAAATTGGAATTTTTGAATTTTGATGCTTCTTTCAACTTTTTCTTGGCTTTAACCTTCTATTTTGTAGGTTCTAATAGGTTTTTGCAGGGTATTTGATAAAGTAGTCACTTGACAAAGACATCAACACTTGTTTATTTCAAGACTACTAATGCTTTGTGGTTGTAGGACACTTGTCAAAGACTTATTTGGAGACTACTAAAGCTATTTGTCTTGTAGGTTGCTTTGGAGATTCAATTGAACATTGTGTTTTCATAGATTTGGTTTTCTAGGCACCTTGTTGTAATTAGAAAGGCTTATTTTCTTATGATTCGTTGAGTATTAGGAGAGTGTGCTCTTCACCTCCTAGAGGATGAATCAAAAATATTGACCTACTTAGTTTATCACTTGCAAAAGGAATCTTGGGTAAATGAACATGTGTTTGATGTACTTGGGAGAAACTATGGAATAGGAGAGTATGCTCTTTTCCTTATGGAATATCAGAAATCTTGACCTTTATTAGCTATCCATTTTACTTTCTTGCATTTACCTTTAGAGGGCCTGTTAAGAGCAATCTTTTGGGAATGACCCAAGTGGGGAACAAACAAACCCAACTACTTCACCCAACTATAATCAAAAGCTTCCTTCAATCCAAAGAGTGGGAATACTTGGCTATTATCTACTTCCAATGCTTCTTAATGTGTAGGGACTAGTTTCCTCAATCTTGCTAAGCAAGACTACACTTGTATAGGCACTTGTAGGGCCATCATGGTCTCAATATTGTTTACAAATATACAAGGGGAGTACATACAACTTGTATAGAGTTGAGAGATCTCAATATTTCTTGTGATACTATACATTTTGGGTGCTTGTAGAACTATAGGCCTCAATTCTGCTTGCAGAAATACAAGGGGTAGTCATGAATGGATACCCTTACTAGACACCTTAGGATTTAGAGGCTAACCATTTTAGTTTTTTTACTTCCTTTGTGCAAGGATTGATCCAAGTGGACTAACCTAGATCACCCCAAGATTACTCACCACATGTTCTCCCTTGGATGCTAAAGCTTGAATGTGGCAATGTGAAAAGATATGTGTTATGAGCATTGATCTCTTCCAATTAATCCATAACTTGCATAGTCATAGGAAAGGTCTTCAACCACTTAATTGTGGGGCTAAGAGCATCAAGTTGTGGGAAAACGTTGTAACATTTCCCTTTTTGACCTTAGGTAGAGTGTGTTTGATGTGTCTTTGATTGTGTTGAGATGCGTAAAGATTATTGTGAACATACACTTGATAAATTTGGCACATTGTTATACCTTGCTAGACCTCACAATTGCTTGTATCCCCAATGTTTCTTTGTCCTTAGGTATATTATTTGGAGACTATTGTTCGATCACACTATTTTCTTGATTGGAAACACTCAAACCTGATTTAGAGATGCTAAGACTCATCAGGAATCTAAAGCCAAACTTGTTCAGGTTTATCAAAATTCTTGAAAACAATGGTAAATTGCTCATTTTCTTGCATCTTGTCATATGATCATGTGCCTGACTGATTGTCATAGCCTACTCCTAGATTCTCAAATCTTGGATGTCTCAGTGTCCTCTTGGCTTTTTCTATTACACTGATAAGTAGTTATCTATCTACAAACTAGTATCCATAATTGGTTCACCTTTTGTTAATGATTTTGTATCTATTTTCTTTTTCTTTAAGATCTTAGAAGTGCTCTAGCCTTGTCTCAAGTACCCTACTTAAAAATTACACTTTTTCTAAAAATTTCATCACAAGTGCCACTCAATAGGGATTCATGCCTAACTCTTAGTACCTTGTACTTAGTTCTCTTGGCTATATCAACTTGGTTGCAAGTGCCACTCAATAGGCATTCAGGCCTCACTCTTGGTACCCTACACCTTGTTCCAACCACTTTACTATCAATTACTTATTCTTGAGACAACACTGTCATTACCTCGATCTTCTAGCACGAGCTTAACTTACCTTGTTATTATCGGTTCCTTAACCTCATCTTCCATGCCATTCAGAACTTGTAGTCATTCCTAAAGGCTACAACTAATCCCCTAGGGAAAGCCATTTATGACACTATTGGACCATATTTTGAGAATAATCTTTACATCAAGCTTCTAATTATCAATCAGTACCCTTTGCTAACATTGAGATCTTTGATTACATCAACATGGAAAACTTTGACTCAAGTGCCCATAGAAGGCATGACTCTTATTCCTCCAAGGATGAAGAGCCCACACAAGAAGAGATTTGAAAGTGCCAGGAAGAAAAGCACTTTCACAAAGTGATGCAAGCCATCATGAGTCAAGATAAAGATCGTGATTTCATGCATCTTTCTACTATGCGAGTGAAACTTCCCCTAGACTTTGATGTTGATACTTTACTGCAAAAAGAGGAAGAGTCTCCTCTCATTGCCCTTGCTAAATAGCTTAAGGATCTATGTTGTGATATTTCCCAACTAAAGAAGGATAAGGACCAACCCTCTAATAAGTACTCTCTTGAATCAATTTGTCCTTTCTCCTTCAACAAAAATCTCTACATGTTGCCTTTCCCATCCAAGGTGGAGATCCCAAAATATGACAAGTGTGATGGAAATAAGGATCCTTAAGATCATGTGCATGAATTTTGTGCTCTAAGCATGGAATTTATGCATGAATAGACCTATCTGATGAAACTCTTTCCTTGAAGTCTCGGTGGCCAAGCCATGCGTTGGTTCACCTCGCTTGCCTCTAGCATTAAAACCTTTAATGAGTTGGTTCAACTTTTTATCTTGCAATATTCTTATAATATCTCTCATACTATCACCATGCTCAATTTATGCAATACCAAGTAGTGTGTGGGAGAACCCTTTGTCACATTCCTTCAATGATGATGGCGAATATTCACTTGATATCCTTAGGAGATTCTTGAGACTGAGAAAATTGATATATTCATCAACACTTTGGTTCCTGAAATGAACTATGCATTACAAATACATTCTTTATTTGAGACGTTGGTTGACTCATCTATAAACATAGAGGATGTATTTTTTCATAAGGGTAAGATTACTCTTTAGTATAAAGAGCACAAATCCTCTTCTAATAATCAACATAACAAGGACAAGCACAAGTTCTTGAATAAAACCAAAGACATCATCAATGACAGAATCATAGGTACGACTGCAATGTCTACCTCTACCAAGCCCAAAGAGCCAGCCTTCAACTTATCCATTGGTATCCAAGTTGTGAAAGATAATAAGAGAAACCCAATAGGCTCTAAAACTGAGACCAATAGAGATAGTCCATGGATCCTAGGTCTAAGAGATACTTTACTCCTCTTGGAGAATCATTTGAGAATGCCTTGAAGACACTTTTAGCCAACAAGATGGTCACTTTGCCTAACAAATCTAAACCATATGATCCTGAGATAAATCCTAAGTGGTGGTATGACAACCACTATTGTGATTACCACCGCAAAAAAGGTCATAAGACTAATGACTACATGAAGCTTCAACATCTCATCTAGGATCTAATTGATAATGATATAAATTTGATTGATCCCCCACAAATTAACATCAATAATAAGGCTCTCAAGGAGCCTTTTCCTAAATATGAGAAAGGGGATTCATCTAAGGCAAAAGACAACAAAGTTGGTTACACATACCCTAATACTGACAATGTGATTCATATGGTCGAGTCCTCTTACTATACTATCAATATTATCAAGATAAAAGGTAAGACTTAGGCTGAGTCATCTAACATAGTGACTCATTCTCAAGGAAAATTTTCTCTATGAGGAGTTGCTCAGACCTTCTCCTCATCTTCCAAACAATAACAACTCAAGTATCAAAGTCTATTACCTCATCTACATCACATATTTACAATCTACTTGATCAATTCCAATGCACATCAGCTCAGATTTCAATCCTTGAACTGCTAAAAATCTTTCTTGCTCATAGGGAGATTCTAGATCAAGCCCTCCTTGCGACCAATGTACCTAAGGACCTAGAAATAGATAAGTTTTAGTCCATGGTCAGTCATCTCACTTCTCCTCGTTACCTAAATTTTTAAGAAGAGGATGAAAAATTTGTCAGTCATCCACATAACCAACCTCTCCTTGTAGAAGTCCTCATACACAAGCATAGGGTAAAGCGTGTTTTGATAGATGGAGGTACCGGTTTGAATATATATAGTTTTAATTTGGTTAAAGCTCTTGGTTTCTCAGAACATGCTATCGATCCTCGATGCAAAATAACAATTAAGGCATATGATAAGGAGGAACACTCCTCTAAAGGCATGGTGGTATTGCCCATCTAGGTAGGTCATGTTCAAAGGGACGTCATCTGTCAAGTCGTGGACCTTCCTCTAGCATAAAACATACTTCTAGGTCACCCATGGATCCATGAAATGCAAGTTGTACCTTTCAAATATCACCAATACATTAAAGTCCCTCACAATAGAGTTGAAGTTATCATCCTTGAAGACTCAACATACACTTGTAACACTATCAAACAAGTTGAAAGCATGGTTCCCCACAACAAGGAAGCTTTAAGGAACCCAGAAACTGAGAATTATAGACAAGAAACGTTGGATGCCTTCCAAAAGAAGCTGAGTATAAAGGAAAGTAGAATGGGAGAGTATCGACTAGATGTCTCATGCTTAATGGTCAATTTGCTTATCTCACTTAGATATTATGGCAAGCCATCTCCATATTTTCAACCTACTAGTATCATTTCCCTGACACTTCATGAAGGCACTAACATGGTCAAAGAGAAGGTCCCATTAGAACAAGAAAATGAGGAGAGAGATATTCTGCAATAGCTATACAAAGGAGAAGTTGAATAAAAGGTAAAATATGCTGAGATTTCTATTGAGAAATATGGTGTAGGATACCAACTCATGCAAAAAATGGGATATGATGGAAAAAGTCCTCTTGGAAAGGGTAAAGGCCTCCTTGAACCCATACATGCTAAATTATGCAATCCTAGAGACAAAATTGGTGCAGGGTATTATGAACAAAAGTTTTCACCATCTTCTTCTACTGGTCCTATGTTTGATAGAGGTGAAGATTTTGATGATGGGGATCAGGATATTCTCCCTAGAACTTATGAGAGATTGCTACACATTCCTATTGATCAAGAGGAGGTACCTAAGGAACAAGTTGGTGGACATGATACAAATACCTCATCAGGAACTGAACTAAATCAAGAAGTTTCTACCAATGAATGAAACCCTAACTTGGGGTAGCTTGTCAACATTACACATATCCTTGATCTGCCTAGATTCATTGACTTATCCAAGGAGACTTGAGAACCAAGATTGCCCTACTTACCTCTGTTAGATTATGGAGACTACTCTCAAGCTACAAATACCCATGCACCTATTCAAATGATGGACATTCAAAACAACCAATCTGACATAACTGACCTTAACCTAGATGAATTTGAGAAGCAAGCTTTAAACCAAGAAGAACAACATGTAGAAATCCCTATGACCCTGGCTCAATACCTGGGGAGATCTTCCAGTAGTAGAATCGTCTCACATGAATATGAATGGGATCATTTTTCTGATGCTACAATTAACTTAGAGGTTGATTTGAATCATAAGTATGCCCCTATTTCTATTTTTGAGGTTGGTAGAAACTCTAACATGCATTCTAACCCAGAGGATAATCTAGATCACCTGATCATTGAGCCAATCAGGATGTCTGCTACTCAAGTTACACATCCTTCTACCCCAACTCATAAAGAAAATTATGGGTACATCAAACCCTACCCTACAACAACTACATAGAATTTGGGAAGATCTATGATCATGATGGTTCCATTACAGAGAGCCTTTAGTCAACTAGAGGAGCTGGAATGGGATCTTGATCATCATTTTGGACCATGACAGGTTAGTTTTCAAAATAGCTCTCATAACTCCTCTAGCAATCCCTCAATGAGTCACACTCAAGATAATTATAGGGAAGGTAATTTTCTTAACCTATCATCAACATCTATGAATGAAGATGATGATACCAGAGTCTTTTCTCTTGAGCATGTTGGTTCCTTACCCCTTGTTCACCCTGAGCTAATTGATTGATATACTTTTAAGATAGTGAGAATCATGTCCATTTCTAATTACCATACCTTGTCCAGTTACCTTAAAGTTGTTGAACCCTTCCAATCTTCCACCAATGCAAAGAATGATAGAATAGTAGTGGAAGATATCAAGTATCTCAGTCAAAGAAATAAAAATAAAAAGAACAAGTGGTCTGATAGTGAAAATCACTCTGTGGCAGTGTCAGACCCTAAACTAGTAAAAATAAACAACGTATCCAATGGTGAAAACCTCTCTAAGGTGCCTATAGATGAGATACTTGATATTCTCCCTGAGCATTTCTAGGAGAGATTGTATGTATTTATAAAGCCTACACAATAGGTAAATTTGGGTACAACAGAAAATCCTCAAATCATACATCCAACATAATCCTTATCTAAAGTAGAGAAACCAAAATTCATCCATTTCTTCACTGAAAAGAAGGTTAACTTTGCATGTTCTTATTCTGATATGTCAAGCATGGATACAAACCTTATCATGTATGATTTATCCATTTCTCCAAGCATCAAACTAGTGAAACAAAAGCTTAGAAAGATGCATCCACATATCACATTACTAGTTAAAGTTGAGCTTGAAAAGCTACTTAAAGCAACATTTATTCAAGCTATAGATTTTGCTAACTAGATATCCAACATCGTGCCTGTATCTAAAGATAAAAAATCAATACGTGTTTGCACAAACTTCAAGAATATAAATAAGGCTTTCCCTAAGGATGATTTTTCATTGCCCAACATTGACATGATTGTAGATCTCATTACTGGATTTCAAATGCATTCCTTAATGGATGGATTCTCGGACTACAATCAAATCTACATCGCACCTGAAGATCAGGAAAAGACAACCTTTACTTGTGCATGGGGAGCCTTTTGCTAGAATGTCATGCCTTTTGGTCTAAAGAATGCTGATGAAACATACCAACATGCAATGACAACCATATTTCATGATATAATGCATAAAAGTATGGAAGAATATATGGATGACACACTAGCTAAATTTGTTACTAGAGATATGCACCTCTCTATTTTGGAAAGGATCTTCGCCAGAATGGAGCAATTCAAACTAAAGCTCAATCCAAAGAAGTATGCTTTTGGGGTCACATTTGGTAAACTTCTTGGTTACATTCTCTTGGCACAAGTAATTGAAGTAGATACAAAAAAGGTCAAGACAATAATGGAAATACAACCCCCATAAAACATTAGTCAAATGAGGATGTTGCAAGGGAAACTACAATCCATCAAGAGATTTATCTCACAACTAGTTTATAAGGCACAACCCTTCACTAAGACTTTTCATAAAGGTGTTACATTCAAATGGAACAAGGATTATGAAAAATGCTTTCAATAAATCAAAGAGTACCTAGCTAATCCTCATGTATTAATGGTTCCTACTCTAGGAAAGCCCTTATTACTCTACATTTCAGCTATGGATTCTTCTTTAGGAGCATTTCTTACCCAACACAATGATCAAGGATGTGAGAGATCCATTTATTACATTAGTAGAACACTAGTCTCTTATGAGCTCAACTACGCAGTAATTGAAAAGGCTTGTCTAGTAGTAGTGTTTTCTACTTAGAAGTTCAGGCACTATATGTTAGCTCACTCTACATAGGTGCTATCTTAAATTTATCCTCTCAAGAACTTATTGATCAAGGTAACCTTAACTGGATGATTAGCTAAATGGGTCATGATCCTCATTGAATTTTATATCATGTATGTTGACCGAAAGGCAATCAAAGGGCAAGCACTGACCGATCAACTAGTGGAAGCACCATTACAAGACACACGACCTATTGTGGTGGATTTTCCTGATGAATCTATTCTACACTTGACTCAACATTCTTGGAAAATGTACTTCGATGGTTCATTCACATAACAGGGTGTAGGTGTTGGAGTTTTTTTCATCTCCCATAGGGTTACAAAATTCCTAAGGCATACAAGATGATCTTCTCATGCACTAACAATGTGGTAGAATATGAAGGGTTATCTAATGGACTTAAGATGGCTATCAAGTGGAAGGTCGAACAACTTCATGTCTATGGTGATTCCCAATTGGTAATCAACCAAGTCACTGATGAATATCAAACTAGAGACGAGAATCTCTTTCCATACAAATGTCTGGTTGATGATTTACATAAATAATTTGTGTTCATCACCTTCTAGAAATTACCACATACAAAGAACAAAGCAACATATGTCATGGATACCTTAGCCTCAATGCTATAACTTGAAGAGCATTGATTCCACTATGACTTCTTTGTAGAAGAGCTCCTATTTCCTGCTTATGACATGCCTAATTCCCAAATTGTATGCTCCATAATTGCTTCTGATACCTCCAGATATAGCCAAAACTATGCTTACCTAAAAGACCAAACCATACCTTCCTCTCTATCCTGAAATGAAAAATTAAACCTCATCTGAAATGCCTCTTGGTATCTCATCATCACAAATGAATTGTTTAGGAGAAGTATTGATGGTACACTTCATAGGTATTTAGAACATGAGGAGTTTCAGAGATCACTTAGGTAAGTTCACGAAGGTATCTATGGATCACACTCGAATGGTTTATCTTTGGAAAAAAAGATCCTTAGAGGAGGTTATTACTGGCCTACCATGGAGAAGGATGATTTTCAATTTTCTAAAACCTATCAAGAATGTCAGTTTCATGGGAACCTGATTCATGCTCCCGCTCGGGATTAGCTACCTTTCATCACTCACTAACCATCTCAACAATGGGATTTTGATCTTGTGGGATAGATTTACCCTTCATCCTCTAATGGACATAAATTCATCATAATAACTACTAAATATTTTACTAAGTGGGTTGAAGTGGTTCCCCTTATCAAAGCAATAGGAAAGTAGGTAGCTATGTTTATCCTCAACTATTTCATCTGTAGGTACAAAATCCCCTCCTTGATTGTTATAGATAACAAAGGCTAGTTCAAGAATAGTGACCTTGATCATCTCTACACTAAGTTTCACATAACCCAACATTCTTCCTCTATCTACTATCCTCAGGGGAATGGACAAGAAAAAGCCTCAAACAAAACAATCCTGAAAATCCTACACCGAACAATTAACAACTTAGGAAGAGATTGGCATATACAAATCAATCCAACTCTATGGGCTTATAAAACAAGTATTAGAACACCTACAAGGGCTACACCATTTTCATTGGTCTATGGCTCTAACTCTATCCTACCAATCGAAGTCAAGATACCTTCACTTAGGGTACCATTACATGGGCTTATCACAAATGATGCCTATAGAATTTCCCAACTTCGAGAGCTAGAACTATTGGATGAACATAGAAAAGAAACATTTGACCATTTGAGGATCTATCAAAAGAAAATGTCTAGAGGCTACAATAAGAAAGTTTGTCATCGGTAATTTTAGGTTGTTGATCTCATTCTGAGATAGAACCCAAAAAATTAACAACATTGACTACAAAAGGGAAAATTTGAACCTAATTGGTTGGGTCATTTTGTGATCATGACAATATTTGGTTCTGGAGCTTATCATCTTGCTACTCCAGAAGGTGATGTTCTCAAAGAGCCTCTCAATGCTCTGCACCTAAAATGATTCTACAACTAGACATTTTATATTTTGTACAACAATCTATGATCCCGAAAAAATTCTAGAAAGCATATAAAGTCTTGAAAAAATCTTAAAAATTCTTGAAAAAAATGATCATCCTAGTGAAAAACTGGAAACAGATGCCTTGATTTATCCAAAAAAATTAAATATCAAAAGAACAAAAAAAAAGAGAAAAAGAGAAAAAAGTGCCTTGATGAAAACCTAGAAATAGGCGCCTTGGTAGAAAAAATTCAATACTCCTGTAGTGCCTCCCTCATTTTCCTCTTAGCATAAACAAAATGATGGTGTGGTTTTGACCTTCACACTCATTGAGTATGATTATGTTGGTCCCAAGTGAGGGTGAATCTACTAGGAGGATTGTTTTTGGAGCTTATTTTCGATGCACTGTGTGAACTTGGGGATGTTGGGTGTGGTCTTGGATTGTATTCTGGTGACCCTTAGAGATAGGGATGAGTCGGTCCTGAGTATGCAATGATGTTATCCACATAATTTTTTATGATGACATCGTGAGATGCACCTAGTTCAACTTTGTCTTATGTTAATCAAGAGGTTATCATTGGGGGTCATGACGGGTGTATTAAGGGACCCTACCCCGATCCAATCATTGTATTCCTTATTTTTCTGCATTATAGACTCTGTAATTAGAAAAGCTATGTTGATTTATTATGGATTTATATTCTAATGGATAGAGGCTTGACCTCTGATTCGTGATGTACTCTTTTTTATGTTGCTTATTTACTCATGTCAATAATTCTAGGATGCTCTATGTTTGCAATAGGATTAATTGAATTCAATTGATTTTTATGATAGTACAATTTAGTGCATGTTTTGTGGGAATTAAATTGGAACATGACAATTTAAATAATAATAAAGTGTGATATATATTCTAACAAAGTTAAATGTTATTTTCCTTGTGGAAATGCAGTAGGAAAGGTGTGTTGAGTTGTGAATTGAGTAGGTAGAATGTACCCTTTATGAATATTGAAATGTTACTATTGGATATGAATGTTTACTCAAATGACAATTTGAATTTATATTGCATACAGATGTGAATTAATAGAAAATTAATTTTAGGTCTTAATGTTAAGAAAGAAATTATAGGTATTATGCTTTGGTTACTAATTCAAGAAATGTAATTAGAAGTGATTATGAAATCAATTGAAATGTTAATATTATCTTGATTATGAAAGGGCATTTGATATGCTTGTTAATATTGTACTCCTAGAGATTTAGTGGTGAAGAAAATTAACAATGGATGAGTCAAAATTATAGAATGTTGTGAAAATTGCAAGTTGATTATATGATGTATTTTATGTGGATGATGATTTAGGATATATTTCCATGCTTTGATTTTTAGGTCTTGATGTTATGGTATTTGATGAATTATTTAATTTTGAGTATATGTTTTAGTTTCTCATTGATGCAAGAAATATTTATGTGACATGAACCTAGTTAATGAATTAGGTTATTTGATATATATGAGTTCTTGAAACAACTTCTTAGAAATTAAGAAATACATTCTTGAGATTAAGAGAATTGCATATGATGTTGTGTAGATGCAGTTAGATTATATAATGTATTTTATGTGATTATTTATGATGTAATTTTTATATATATGTCATTTGATCTTTTATGAGCTACTGATATTTTTATCTAGTGTGCAAGAAATTGACCATGGAATTAAAATGAGGGGAAATTAAAGATGGATGCATGTGAAAATCTTGTAAAGCCAAGGTTAACTCCAAAGGGAGAAATAGCCTCATTGTTATGTATTAATGTTGTAAAGTAATGTTTGAATGAATTATTAAAGTTGTATTTATTTTATTTTATATTTATGTCTACTTGGCATGCCATATGTGTAGTGATGTGTTGTGACTCTATGTGGTGTTAATTGACACATGTGTATGTGATTTGGCATAGCCAAGTAATTGTTTATTAGTTGTCTTCTACCTTTTAGTCACCTTGTAGTATCTCCAAGTTAGGTATCTTGGTTGTTGAGCCTTGGGAGAGAATCTTATTTCAAATTTTCATGGGTCAACTCTCAGTGGACTTTTGAGAGGTTAAATATAGCCCTAGGGGTTAGTTAGGGTTAAAATGAGATAACCCCATAGGTGCACTTTGGGTTGGGGGTCAAATTTTGACCAATAGGATATTTTTGGCCCATTTTTTCCTCTTCTAAAAATACTTTTTTAGAATGTGATGAAATTGGGAAGTGTGCCTTGTCTTCCTCTCTTGCAAATTTTTAATTTCTCTCTTGTTGGGAGAGAACCCTTGGTTAGTGTGTCCAATCACCTTTGAGGCTAGGTAAGATGTTAGGTAAGATTTTTCTTTTAGTGAGATGAAGAGGAATTTGGTAGGAGGATTGTCCACTCTCCAATTTTGGAGACTTCTATTGGACTTAGCAGGTTTTTGGGTGGACTTAGCAAAGGAAGGCTTGTAGGAGGGGAGCTCTTCTCAACTTTCATTGCCATAGCTTGAAGAAAGGTTAGTGCCCTTTCATGGAAGACTTATTTTATTTACTTGTAAGTGTATGCAAATTTTTGTGAGGTGTTGTAAATGGTTTTGAAAGCTTCAAGTTAGTCTTTCATGGTTTTTTTTTTTGCATAAGTATAGTTTGTTGGTTTTTGTCTTTGTGTTCTTTGTTTTGTTGGGATGTGCAAGGCTAAACTCACCCTTGAGATGGAAGAGAGCCTTGAGGGTGAAGGGCTTTAGTTGGGAATGCTCATTTAGTGTAGAGTTCTTCCTCATGGAGGAATGGGATAAGGCATGGATGTATAGGCTTCATGTTGTTATTCTTTTGTTATCTACATATTTGGGGGCCATAAGGGTGTTTTTACTTGTGTATGAAAAGTTGAAAGAAATGTGATTTATGATGGCCTTGTGAAGGCAATGGTATATGGTTTTGGGCCTTGTTGAAGACATGGTACTCTATTTTTACGGCTTCTCCTACTTGGGTTCATTTCCACCTTCACCCCTCTTATGGGTCCAAGGTGACCCATTGTGTAAATCTATGGGAAGGGAATTTTATGTCAAAATTGTGTTTGTTTATGTGATGTTTGAGCTTGTTTGTACCCACATCCATATTTATTTCCTCAAGCTCAGGGTTGGTCATGTAATGGCCTTGGTTGAGAGGTGAGCCTCCATGGTCAAAGTTGTTTTATTGCAGATTTCTTAATGGTGAAGCTTGTTGTTTTTGGATGAAGAAAAAAATGGAGAATCTTAGACTTTTGTCACTTTTTAGGTTGCAAATTTTTTTTAACTTGTAAAAAGGGATAAAAAGCCATGTGTAAAAGAGTAGTGTAAAAAGGCCATGTAAATTGCCTAAATGCATGATGAATGCTTGTAAAAGTTTGTATTTGAATGTGAAATGTTCTACATAAATTTCTATGTATTTCTAAAGAAATAAAATGTAAAAATGAAGATTCCTAATGCTTTGAATGCAAAAAAAGGCTTGCTAGTTTGTTTTCTCATATGCAAGAAAAAGTTAAATTTTCTTATGATTGTTAATCTCTTCCCTATGTAGTCAAAATTTACTTCAAGTATTTAGTTGAAAAAGAAAAGTTAATGTAAATTTGCTTTCCTAATTACCTATATAAGAATAGATTTCATTTTGATATCATGTTAGTTTTTTTTAAAAGTCTTGTGTGTGTGTGTGTGTGTATATATATATATATATATATATATATATATATATATATATATATATATATATATATATATATATATATATATATATATATATATATATATATATATATATATATATATACCCTTGGTGTGTATATACACACATGTATACTTATGTGTATACAAAATTTGAAAATATTCATCATCTTTTTGCTCTTTGCCAAACCTGCAATAATCAAATGAGAGATTAGGGTTTTCGTAGATGTTTTATTCTTATACTAATCCTAATTTCGAATTAGGGTTAAGGCTAACTTTTTGGAGCCATTTTAAATTTTAATTTTTTAAGTTATCATTAAATTTTGTCTAAATTTTAATCTCCATTTTATTATAATTTAATGATTGTTGACTTTTCACAGTCACTTTATTTTCAATTATGTTTTAATATTATTTTATTAATCATTGAGATTTTAAAAAGATTCATTTTTATTATTTAGTAGGATTTTGTTCGGATTTAAATTCATGTCTTATTTTAATTTAATGACTGTTGACTTTTGACAATCACTTTAATTTGAATTCTAATTTATTTTTTATTTTTTATTTTGAAAGAGATCTGAAAGAGATTCCTTATTTATTTAGTGGGATTCTGTTTGGAATGTAATCATTATTTTATTTTAATTTAATGATTGTTGACTTTAGACAGTCACTTTAATTTGAATTCTGATTTATTTATTATTTTTATTTTCATTGAGATTCTTTAAAGATTCTTTTATTATTTAGTGCAATTCTAATATTTTGCTTTTGGATGTCATTTTTAATTTAATTTAAATTTGATAGTGTTGAGATATTGATTAAATGAACCCTTATTTTTTTTAATACTATCTTGGAATTTGCTATTTTTGAATTTAAAAATTAATACCTATTTTCAATTGAATATTATTATTTTTTATTTTTTTATTATAATGCTGGTGGTTAAATTTAATATTTAATTTACTAATAATATTTTAATGTATTAATGGGTTAATTTAGGGGAAAATATTTAATGTCTTAGGATGGGACTTAGATAAATAACTTTCCCTTAGACTAAATGATAAATTTAATATTAAAGCTTTATTATGGTTATTTTAATCTTTTAAATGTTTAATTTAAATTAATTAATTAACTTTGATAACATTTCATTTGGAGATTAAAATATAGCATTTTAAATTAATTATTATTAACATTATAACTTTAAAATAGGTAATAATTCTGTAACCCTAGGTTTCACATAGGAATATTTTTATGATCCTATTTCATCAGTTTAATGTATTTTTGAGATTTGATTTTTTTTATTTAAAATTTATTATTTATAATTTCTAATTGAACATTATTATTGTTTTTAATATAACATTGACCTGGTAAAATTTAATATTTAATTTGTTTATATTATTTTAATAATTAATGGGTTATTTGGGGGAGATTTTATAATGTCCAAGATGGGACTCAGATAATTATTTATCCCTTAGCATTAATGTTAAATTTTATATTAATGTTTTATATGGCTATTTTAATCCCCTTAAATTATATAATTGAGATTAATTAATAAACCTTGGTAACTTTATGCCTTAAGTAAAAATATAATATTTTGTAACAAAATATTTGAACATTATTTTTTTAAAGAAAATAATTTTATAACTCTAGTCTTCGCGTAGGGTTATTATCTTGGTCTTATTTTATCATTTTATTTATTGATGTTATTTTTGTGTTTTCTAACCTGGTTAGTAACCTGGTTCACGATAGGAACCATTAGGGTTACTAATACGATTGATTTAATCATTTATTTAATTTAACCCTTTTGGGTGTGTTGAACCAACCTTTGACTTTTTACTATTATCTAAGTTTCAATTTTTAATTTTGTTATCTCTTGTTAGAACCATGTTAGGGTTTCTTAGAGACCTAGTTAGGGTTTCGAGAAAACTAATGCAGTTACAAACAAGGGATGTTGGCAAGCTAGGCAAGTCAACGCATGCCATGATATCTCTTGTGAGTAAACTTGTGTTGGGTTATGCGTTCGTACTTGTTGAAGTTTTCCTTAATGTGTTACCTTGTTGTCTTTTGTGTATTAAAATAAAAATTGCTCTGTGTGTTTTGCCCTAATTTTTGGGCATGACAACTCCCAAGGGGTAAAAACTTGGCAAACAGCCGTCACTTATAATCAACACTCCATCTATCAATGTGTGATTGAGCTCTTGTGCTTCCATCAACCTCCCTGCATCCATCTTGTTCTTTGTTTCCTTGTGACATCATGGGTTGGAACTAGTCTTAGTCTTGTCCTCGAATCTTATATGTCATTTAGGGGCAATCGTACACCTATATAAGCTATCAGCACTTTATCACTTGATCGATCTCCTGATCCTAACCCAGGTCAATTTATCAGTCCTTCCCAATGGGAAATTTACCACTGACACTACTTGGTGTTTCTCAACACCCCAATCCCACAGTGTTTCTTAACACTACCAATCTAGACATCACTGTGTTTCTCAACACATATTAGATCTGACACTATATATTGTGCAATTATACTATGATACAAGTACAAGGGTGTTCCTTAACACCCAACACAACTTACAACTTAGAAATCTAAAAATGATTGAGATATGTTGAACTATTTTCTTGTGTTGTCTGTTATTATTGACTTTTTCTTGTTGTGTCTTCTAAGGTCACTCGAAAATGTAGATACTTGACTAGAGATTCATGAATAGGGGCATAACATCATTTTCTTTAATTTCTACTTGTGGTGTGGTTTCAATGATCCTAAGTGGTCTAATAGACTAAGTGTATGTTGTAAGAGCCTCCATCATGATTGGAACACCGCGCATACATCGACCCTCTTTATTTGGACACTTAGGTGAGGTTGGAATTAGCTCCTTGTCTATTTCTTATGTGTATCATGTAAGATGACACTCCTTATTATCTTGGAAGTTGGCGCCTCAATATAGGTGTTATCTTACAATAGCAAAATAGAAACTATGTTTAGGTCATCTCGAAACTTATGTCTTGATGCTTACATGTATTTTATTCTACTTATATGATAAGGTCATATTCCTATCTTCATGGTCACTCTCACACTAGTGAACATTGTACTGAACTTTGATGTCCCAAACGCTCAAATGATGAAAAATAAACAACTATAGGATTAGTGACTTGACTTGTGTCTTAGCTTGCATTTCATTCTAGGTTTGTATTTAGTTTTGCATCTTGGAGCCTTTGATCATCTCCCTTCCATCCTCCTACTAAAGCATTTCACTGTATTTATCCTTCACATATCTTTCATCATAAGATCAATTCCTGACTAAGGGCACCAAGTGCTAAACTCTCATAAGATTCATCTAATTTTGACATCTTGAATCTTTTCATGCTCGAAATTAGAATCTGGAGCTAGTTCGTGCCTCAAATTGAAAATTTAAAGTTTCTAAGCCAAATGTAGCTCATGAACGCATCTTGAGCCCAAATCATCCTATTGTCATCCTTCTTCACCCTAGTCAACTCTAGTCAAACTTGGACAAACCTAGTCAACATGACACCCAAAATTGATTCCAATCATCCATAAATATTTTATGTTGACCAGTATCTCATTTCACCTCTTTTCCACCCCTCTTTGCATCTTTCTAATTTTGAGGCTGAGGGGGCATGATAATATAGAAAATCTTCTTCATCAATCAAATCTCCTAATCTACAAATCTAGCAATTGAAACCAAATATTTATTGATCAAGTCAATCAGTGACTAAAACATCATCACTCGAGGCATCTTAGCTTTAGGAATCATATCAATTTGAGATTCTCTACATCCTTTCTAGAAGAGTGTTCGCATTGCTTCACATCAGTTCAGTCGAACAAATATCCATTCGATCTCTTGGGGGCATGTTAGGTTCATCATAACTCATATCAATTTGGCATTGTCTCTCAATTAGGTGATTGGATTCCTTAGAATCCTTGTCGAGGTAGCTATCTCAAGCTCTTTGACAAATATTCAGTCTCATCGCTTTATATCAGGATGGATATTCTGGTCTTGCTTATCAGTCTTCGCTCAATCATGTCTAGAGTTGATGTCTCTCATTGATCTTCATTCAATCAAGTTCGGAGTTGGTTCCTTACCTGCTATTTAATCTTTGAATCAATGCACTACTCGCACATCGATTCAAAGAGGGGAAAATATAATCACCTAAAATTTGTCTGGTAGAACCTAAGCCCCTAATTTTGATAAAATTGCCTCAAATAAAATCCTAAGTATCAAATGCATATTTACTAGACATAATTGTGCAAAGTAAACCTAAAAGTCCCTTTGCATAATTAAATTAAAAAAATCCAAAATCTCATATCAAGATTATACTATGGTCTAATTTCTAGAGCTTGCATATTTATTTAATTGCTATAATATTGCTTTTAATATAAAGTTTCTACACTTCCATTAAAAGGACACATTCACATGTTTGTGCATACTTAATCTTGATTAATTAGCAATTAAAGAGGTTTTGTGCTTTCAAAATTACTATTTTGTCTTACTCTACCTAACATCTCTTTTGTCTCTTAATCCTCACCACTCATTTCTACCTAACCTTGCATCTCCTTCATTCTCCTTTTGCCTCTTGATCTCAATCACACATTTTTTGCCTCTTAATCTCAATCACACATTTTTTTCCCCTTAATCTCCACCCTCCATTCTTGAGGCAATTCTTTTAAAGGGAAGTTCTTCCTTGGCTCAAGGGTTCCATCTTTTTATCTTGCATCTTGGTCCCAATCTTAATCATTTTACATCTTAGTTATTTTCATTCTTGCATTCTTAGAGTAATCTTTCTATTTTGAATTCTTAGTTCCTAGTTGCTCATATCTCTCTTGCATTCTTAGTTTACTTTATTCTTAGCATAATCTTGCATTGTTAATCTAGTTTTATTTCTTTCATTTTCTATCATAGTATAGTTTCTTGCATTCTTATTATAAGATGCTAGTTGTTTGCATCCATTCTAGCTTAATCCTTTCATTTTAGCATTGTTAATCTTGCATTCTAGTTCATTTCTAGTTTTGTATTTCATTTGAATCTTCCATTTTGGATTCTAGTCAAGTCACTAATCCTTCATGCCAATATTATGAGCATCATAAAAAGTATTAAATTCACTTTAACTAGGAAGCAATAAGCTACTATTTTTAGAATTTAGTTGGTTCATTTAATATGGCCTCCTATATCTAAATTCTTGAGTTAATAGTTTATTAAGTGTTGGTTGCTTTCCAATTTGATACCAATATTTAACCACACATTAATAATAAAAGATTGTCTGCTCATGGGCCTAGAGAGGATCATCCTTCCAATGCTAGTGGCAACTTGGTGAAATGGACTTGCCCGAAACATGGGTTTATAAAGATCAATTTTGATGGTGCCTCGAAGGATAACCCAGGTCCTAGCAGTGTTTCTCACATCATTAGAGATTGGGATGGAAATATAATAGCCATAGGGGTGAAGAGGCTAGTGGAAGAGACTAATGATGAGGTGAATTTCCAAGTGACATTATTAGCAGTTACGAAGGAAAAGGACTTCAAAATCAAGAAACTATATCTAGAAGAAGATTATTTGATCACATTTATGGCTATTTCTAGTGGATCTTCTCAAGCTTGGCACCTCAATAAGTATGTGAAAATAATCAAATTTATTTTAGATAATTTTGAGAGCTATCAAATTACGTGTGTTAAAAGAGAAGGGAATTCAGAGGCTGATGTTATGTCAAAAGTTGACATTAGACTAGAAAATATAGGCAAAGATGAGATTACAAAGGATTTTAGATCAGTTTAGGGGGAATGGTTTAATTAATGTAAGCAAGTTTGAGGTAAGAAGATCAACATATTTTAATGGTCAGACATTAATAAGGTAGAATGGGCAGAAGCTAATTTAAATTTAAAAATTTAACTCATATTCATTTATGCCTTTTCTGAGTAAGGCCTTATCTCTCACGTGGGGTGGCGTGTTTGGAAACTCATCACATAATAATGAGGTTGACATTGACATGGTGTAGTTAGACAAATGGCTTATATGCTATTTGAGTGGTATGATCGAGATATTATTAAGGGCATCGATCTTTCTAGATTCATAAAGCAAGGGTTTTGTTATGCACTAATAAAACATAGAGTGTGTTTCTCCTAGCTTGCATTGAGTGATTATGGTGGATTGTGGGTGGAGATGGAAGCTAATTTTTCCTTAAACATACTCCACCAGCAAATGCCTTTCTATGGAAAGGTGTCTAAGCATTGGTTGGGGGGATTTTTCACTTTAAGGAGAAAAAATTCTTGTAGATTCTTGATCTTTTATTGGGGGAATAATTCATGATGACTAATTATCGATACCATGTCAATATTGATATCACTTATGTGGTATTATCCTAGGATTTGTACTTAAAGTTGAGGGAACAAGAATTATGGATAATGTGGGTGGTTGTGAAGCCACAATGGATGGTAGGATAGTGTAAATGCTTGTATATGTTGAGCTTGGTTATGGGTTTTGAGTGATTAGGTATGGATGGCATTTGGTGGAAGGGGCGAGGGGGGCCTTTCAACCATTCTTGGTTTGGAGCACCACACTTTAGAAGGAAGTTAGGGTTGATGAAGCTAGAGACAGTTGGGAGTTGTCAAAGGAATTCATTCATGAGTAAGAGGTAGATAACATGAACAAGGCTTCCGAGCGATGAAGGAAATGCACAGATCCGAAGAGTAGTGGTCTCATTGTTCGTGGAAGGAGGGGCAGGAACAAAGCAGGTAGAATACTTGTTCCAAAGGGTCACTCTATTGTTGCAAATCTGTGTAAGACAAAGAAATAAAAGAAGAAAGGGGATGGGGAGAGAGGTTTTGTATGAGAATCTTATCTCTTTTTATGCTTATAAATTTGTAATAGTTTTATTTAACGATCTTTTAGTAGTCTATTTTGAAGATAGATGTTGAATCCCATTTTGATGGTTGGGATTTAATTTGTATATCACTATTTATAGTTGATATCTATTGTAGATGGGATACGTTGTAGGGGTCTAATTACAGGGAGAAAACTGTCAGTTTTTGTATGGTATAAGTTCTACAGATAAATTATGATGTAATTCTTGTATTATCTAATAAAATCAAATATTACCAAGCGAAAAAAATATTAGTAAGTAAATTTATGGCCTTGGAGTAGGAAAAGTTGGAGAGGTCTTAAATCTCCAATCATTCTTGATACATTTAATTCAAAAATAATTGTCATGGATATTGCTTGTGTATGTACATAAAAGTAGTACAAATTTTTTACGTACTTCAAATAAATAAAAGTGAACATGACTAAGCAAGGTTGAAGAGAATTGGAAAGAATTGTAGGCTGAGGTTAGTTAAATATCTACACCCAAGTCTTAAAAGAGGCAAAATTATTCCAATAGAAGAGTGTTTAAGCATAGAAGTACAAAGTAGTTGGGATTATAGGTTCATATTAGATTCTTTTGAATATTTTTTCTATGAATACTAATTATCATAATCTTTATAAACACCAAACTAATAACCCATTGGAAATTTGGTATACTCATATTTTTGTTAATATTATTAATGGTTATTGATTATAAATTGTTATCACTACCTACAGTCACGTGCAATGACATGCGAATACACAACACATGAAATGGTTGAGACAATGCTTAAAAAATGTGGTGTACCAATTTCTATGATTGTACAACATGCACAAAAATCCTGCATGGTCATTTGAATTGCATAAAATAGACAAAGTAGAATTGTAAATGAAGAATTTGAATTGTGCACTAGAATTTCTAACATACTTGATCAAATGTTATTTTTTAACTATGGATAGTTATGTTAAGATACCAAAATTATGTCATGTGTTCACATTTATGTATGTGGTTGAGAATATAATGTTTTTTCTTTAACTCATCATTAAAGGATAAAAAATTGGAGATAATAATAACCTGATTGAAAATAGAATGTATGAGTTGACACCAAATGCTATCAAATCTAGTCATTTTAAAGAAAAAAATAAAAATCATTTCAAATTTAAAAAATGTAATGTTGTTATTTTTCCAAACTTGACAAAATATCATAAAGTTTAACTTACTTAAAATGTTATAGGATTTTGAAATGAGTAGGAGTGGGAGAGGTGGAGCCAAGAGTTTGGTAGGGGGTGCAGTTGCAGAAATAGGTACAGAAGAAGAATCAAAAGATGATGATGAGGGTGCACCATACAGTTAGTCACTCTCTTTGGAAGCCTTTCTAGTTCTAGCAAATTGTTCTTCTTTTTCTTGGGTCTCTTGTATTGATGGAGGAGGTAGTTTTTTTGAGTTGGTAAGGAAGTTGACATGGTTGTCTCTACCTATATGTTTTTTTCTCATGGTGTTTTGGCTACCATTGGTGTAGTTGTTTGTGCTTTGAAGGATGTGTATTTGGGTCTTCTCTTTTTTTTCCATTTGGCATAGGTATGCAATGGTTTTAGAGCCCTCTTTTAGTGTACGATGCATATTATGGGTTTCACTTGTCCATTTTCTTTTCAACTCTAGTGCCCGTAAGGTTGGAAATAGGGTTCACTAGCTCTAATGAACAAACTATGAATCTTGGGCCTATCTCCCCTCTTGCATTGGAAAGAAGATGATCCAACTACTCTCAAGAGGGCTCAAGCACTAGGTAGATGTAATGATCCTCTTCTATGTTAGGACTATGACTATGCGATTGTAATTGAGAAATGCAAAATCTAGGACAAAATAGGAAGAAAGAATGGTTTTCTATATGCATAGAGTGACTAGAAATTGACAAACCAATTTTGGACTAGATCAAGCAACCAAAGGTTGTAACTAAAATGCAAACCAAATTTTGGGCTGAAGTGGGAGGACTAGGCGACTAAGTCACATTTTCCCTAGATCTTGACAAAATCACTTGCAGACTGTATCCCTTCTCTAAATGTGTATATATATCTTTCCAAATGTCTGCCACCTATTTTTCACATAGAGAAAAGGGAAAATATTATTCCTAAGTCAAACCTTGATTTTTGAATCGATAATGAAATTGAAATGAATTAAACTTTCTCTGAAAGTGTGTTGACATGTAGAAGAGGCCAGATCTGATAAATAATGTCTTATACATTGACATTCCAATGCTCTTTGAATGTGACAATAGGTGTCAATGTAATACCATGACTCCACAAAAAACCTAAAAGGGAATCATAAAAGACATGATATGAGGGTTTTTGAAGCCTGACACAATGAAGAATATGGTGAGATGAAATGCCTTGAATGCTAAAAAATTTCCCCTTCAATGCCTAGATGAGAAATTATAATTGTACCGTCTTAAAATGGACACACTCATTATTTAAGACCTTTTAGCTCCCATCCCTTTACCAACTTTATGAACCATGGATGGATTCATGCTTGATCCCCTTCTTCTCCTAGTATGTCCCCATTTTTACCCTTTTTAGTTGTGTAGTCTTCGAGACCTCAGGGATGGATCCCTGTGGGCCAACCCTGGAACAAGTTGACCAAGTCAACCTATTTTGGAATAGGTTGACTAGGTCCACCTATTCCCTGAGGATTTTAAATCCTGAGGCCGGTGTTGTCTCGGGGAATTAAATTTCCAAATAGGATGCCCTCGTCGGCTTTCTTTATTTTCCTACCTAGAAAGCTAGTATAAAAGGAAGCCTAGGAACCTCATTTTGAGGAGGAAATTTCATTATAGAAATCACACATGCAATCTCAAGAATTCAAGAATTGAAGCAAGAATCTTTTCATCAAGAATTCAAGGCATTCAAAAATTCAAGGATCCTTTGTGAGCATTTCCTCTTCAAGATCTAGCACTTTGTTGGACATTAAGGGAGAATATTTACATTAAGTAATTCATCATCTTCTTCATTGTTTCACATTTACATCCATGGCTCCATGATGTAGTTTTGGTAGATCTATTGCATTTGTAGAGATTTCCTACATCCTTTGTTACAAATTCAACATCTACAATGTACAAGCCCTACAAAATCCTTATTGAAAAAGGTTTCTACAAGAAAGGATAATACTTAAATTTGTCTTATTTCCTTTACATATTTACATTTCAATTTCAAGGTTGATTCCTTAATATAGGGCTTTGTTAGATAACTAAGAGGGAGGGGGGGTAAATTAGTTAAATCAGTTATCCTACAGTCCTAAACTCTCAAATGTACTTTTTCAAACTTTTTCAATAAAACAATCAAATTGGTAAGATATAAACAACTCTCTTTTTGTTCATTTACCAAATACCAGTAATTTCCAAAACTATGTTTACCAATTAATCAAATATGAAATATGTAAAGTATGATAGTAATCCAATCATAAAAAATAACACATAGCACAAAGATTTAACATGGAAACCCTGCTAAGGTAAAAACCACCTAAGACCAGTAACCCAAAATATTTCACTCTTATGAAGTGAGCTCGGTTAGGATCCAACCTTGTTAAAGGTTAGAAAACACAGTGTAAGGTGTGACCTTGTTAGAAGATTTATCACTAATAATTTTCCCTTGACCAGCATTCACTATGGGGTCAATAAGAAAACAATTAACATTCCTTGAATGTCATATTTAAATACAAAAAGATTGTTAAGTCCACTCGATTAAGAGATTTAGTTGTAACAATGGTTAAACTAATATAGTAGTGATCTAATTCAAATACAACTCGATTTGCAAGTATTCAGATATATGTTAAGATCAATATAACTCTTCTGATCAATAATCAATTCACTTCATTATATCCTCCAACTTACTTCACTCGGTGTATAATTATTTGATGCTCGGTAATACCTGCAATCCAAATCAATTTTGTCTATAACCAATTTGATCAGTAGTGCATGAAAAAATGTCTTCACGTGAATTCTTCTACAGTCTCTATTCATATTTCCTATTCAATAATGAATCTCATGTCTCTTAAATAGACGTGTAAACCATTTTCATCTCATCCATTAGATTTTGCCTCTTAATCTCCATCGTTCATTTTGCCTCTTCAAGCTTCATCGGTAGTTGTATCAATAACACATTTCAATATCTTCCCTTCGATCATCTCTAAATTTTGTCAGTTGTAGATCTCATAACAAACCCTATCTCTTACCTTGAAATCATAAGCATATGTCAGCTCATCAATTTCAGTCGACTGTTATAAACATTTAATATTTTCATCCAACTCGGTTAAAATAGAATGCGTCGATGATAACTAACTCAGTTATTACTGTCACTTGGTATACACAAGACTGACTCTGTGTATACAAAAATCTTCAATTATCAACCAAATTAACTTGTTCAATTTTGATCTCATCTTCATAATAGAATAATGTAACATGCTCAAGTCAATAACATAATACCATAGACTCATCAATATTGTACCCAATGTATATCTTATCCATATCTATCATACTCATCTTGTCCTTATGTAGATATCTCATTTCTTCACCATTTCTTCCTTCTACAGATGTTCAGATGTTTGTAACTATCATGATAAGCATAGTCAAAACTAATTGACATCAATGACAACATATTGATTGATTTAATCATCTTACATATTACTTTAACAACTCAGTGACCTCCTAAATCTTCAACAAGATATTCAATCAGTTGTAGGTTAACAATCTCTCCCTTTGGCATTGATGGCAACACAAACAATATGAAATATGTCATAGAATACCAAACATTTTCTCTAAAACTATAGAGATAAATATTGTAGCTTGGTAAGCTCTCCCTAGCTTGATATTTAATATGTTTAATCACTACATTACTATAACAACATTTCATGCAGACTCTCCCTACAGATTTGATCTTTTTTAGTTCTTTGATTCTTTTTCTCCCTTTAGTGGATAGATGTTTCATTTTCCATTCTCTCTCTCTTTTCATGTTCTTTCCAATAGATATTTCATTGAAATATCTCTCCCTTTGACAACAATGCCAAAAGAAAATAAACAACTTTTCAGTAGCCAAAAAGAATTTCTATTATTCGGTCCAGATCAAGTACCTTCCTGTACTGATATACAACTCGTTATTCTATATTTTACAATCTTCACTTCCTTCACAACTTTCACAACTTTAGGAATCCTAAAGTGTGAGCTACATGCATCAACATTTTTTATTTTGTTGATAAAGTATAGGTTGATGTAACCTCCTGATCACCCTAGTGATCGATAGACAGGGGATGGACCCCTAGTCTAGTCCTCAAGTACTCAAAAGTGTCCTTCGATAAGGGCTTAGTAAATATATGTGCAAGTTGTTCATAAACTAAACATGTGTTCTATCTTAAGTTACTTCGTGTCATCATGCCAGCTTGCTTGTCTCCAATAATCTGGTTTTGTGGATGGTGTCTTCTCATAAATTTTTCCAATACTTGTTCTCTTCTTTTTTCATCAATCGGTGTAGGCTCAATTTATTCCTTGGCAACATCTTCCTAGTTCTTGGTTTGCATTTGTTGATTATCGATAGCATTTTCCTGTCACTCGGTAGACTCAGCCTGTGGCTTGGGTAGATAGTCTGGATGCTCAATATATGTAAATCTACCATAGTCTTCTGGTTCCTTCCTGCTTTCTTCATCATTTTTCTCAACAAACTCATCAACTTTCACATGAGCACTTTCAATCATTTTGTTAGTAGTCTTGTTCAAACATTTTTATGCTTTGCTCTTAGTATAATATCCTAAAAATATTCCTTCATCACCTTTAGAATCAAATTTACCATTTCTATAATCTTTCAGAATGTAACATCTGCTTCCAAAAATCATGAAATAACTTGCATTCGGTGTGTAGCCAAACCATAGCTCATAAGGTGTCTTATTTGTATCTTTCTTCAGTTGAACTTGGTTCAAGGTGTATACACCAATGCTAACAACTTCTCCCCAGTATTTTGTGCAACATCCTTTTCAATCATCAGTGTTCTAGCACAGTCAACTACATATCTATTCCTTCTTTCTACAATACCATTTTGTTGTGGTGTCCTCGGTGTAGAAACCTGTCTTTTAATTCCATGCTCATTACAAAAGTTAGTGAATTCATAAAAAATAAACTCACCTACTCTATCAAATCTTAAGCATTTTAAATCTTTTCTAGTTTCCTTTTCAACTTTAGCTTTATACCACTTAAACATTTTGAAAGCTTTAGAATTTTTCTTTCAAAAACACATCTGTCGTTATCCTAGAGTAGTCATCAACAAATAAAAGAAAATATTTGTCACCATAATAAATCTGAGTTCTCATAGGTCCACATAAGTCGTTATGCACCAACTCCAAAATACCTTTAGAAGAATAGTCTTTGCTCTTAAAGCTAGATTTAGTCATTTTCCCTTTCTGACATTGATTACACATGACATGGTCAGGTTTAGTTAGACTTGATAAACCTCTAACTCTTCTCTTCTTACCGATCGTAACCATGTTATCAAAATTCACATGACACAGTCTCTTATGCCACAACCACACATCTTCATTTCTAGCCAACAAACAAGAAGTTTCAGCATTATCAAGATAAAATAGATTACCTTTGGATTGTTCACCAGTACCGACCAACTTTCTGGTTTCATCATAGATCTTCACCTTTATGCTTTCAAATGTAACTGAGTGACCTAAATTTTTCAATTGTTCTACACTCAACAGATTATAGTTAAGTCCTTTCACCCAATATGCATTCTCACATCCAATCTTATTGTTCAACAAGATAGATCCCTTTCCTTTCACTAGACAAGGCGTATCATTTCCCATTTTAACAAATCCTCCATTATATTGTTCAAGATATCCAAATTCATCCTCATCACCAGTCATATGATGTGTACAGCCACTATCAATCATCCATGTATCATTCTTGCTAACTTTAGATTTAAATGTTGTTTCAACATACCTTTCTTCTTTTGAATCTTTTGAATCTTCTTTCATAGCTACGAATACCACCTCAATGTCTTCATTAGTGTCAATGTTAGTATCAACATCATCATCTCAAACTAGGTAACAAGCCTTCTTGTCTTTATCTTTGTAGTCTCATTTGTTTCTTCTGTCATACTGTTGGTTTCCTCTATGTTCTTAGTTATCTCTTCTATCAGACTTTCTTTCACCATATCAGTCATTATCTTTATCATCATCTTTCCTATTAGGACATCTAGTTGCAATATGGCCAATTTATTTATAGTTAAAACATGCTAAAGGTAAATTTCCTTTATACCTTCATTTACCTTTCTAAAGTCTCCTAGCCATAAGTGCAAGATCATCAAGTCCATCTTCACTGTCATTGTCACTTTTATTCCTTATGTTATGTTTACTGCTAGACTTATCGATCTTCAAGGATGACATAAATGCAAAATCAACAATCGGTACAATATTCTTATCATAGTTATTCATCTCAAAAGTAGTCAATTTAACAATTAGGCTATCAAGTGTAAGAAAATTACCCGATGCAGATCTCATTTCATGAATAGCAGAGATTCTAATAGCATAGACAGGCAGCAAGGTTCTAAGAATTTTACTCACAACAGTGTCTTCATCAATAACACCTTCTGCTCCTTGAATAGCATTAACCACCTCCTTGATTCGGTTAGAGTATTATGTAATGTTTTCACCTTCTTTCATCTTCATGTCATCAAATCTACCTCTAAGGCTTTCAGCTATGGCCCTCAATATATTTGCATCTCCTCTGTGAACTAGTGCAAGCTTGTCCCACATTTATTTTGTTGTAGTACATGATTTAATATCTTCAAATTTTGCATCAAATAGGGAAACAAAAACCTCTATCATTGTCATGTTGTGTTCATGTTTGTCTCTCAACTGATCAACTGTAAAAGGTCCAATAGTCGGTTGTATGTAACCATTGTCTAGGAGTTGTAGAGAAGATTCTCCAATTCTAGTTATGTACAACCTCATTCTACTTTTCCATGTTGAGAAGTTGTCTTTGTTCAGCTTTGGCACCTCTCTCTTATACATCTTGTGATCTTTAACTCAAGTCCTTCAAAATTCCTTTTCAAGCACACAAGCTCCGATACCAATTGTTAGATAACTGAGAGGGGGGTGAATCAATTAAATTAGTTATCCTACAGTCTCGAACTCTCAGATGTACTTTTTAAATTTTTTTCAATAAAATAATCAACTCAATAAGATATAAACAACTATCTTGCAGTTCATTTATCAAATACCAGTAATTTCCAAAATTGTGTTTATCGATTAATCAAATATGAAATATGTAAAGTATGATAGTAATCCAATCATGACAAATAACACATAACACAAATATTTAACATGGAAACCTTGCTAAGGGAAAAAAACACCTGGGACCGGTAACCCAAAATATTTCACTCTTCTGAAGTGAGATAGGTTAGGAGCCAACCCTGTTAAAGGTTACAAAACACACTATAAGGTGTGACCTTGTTAGAGGATTTATCACTAACAGTTCTCACTCAACCAACATTCACTATGGGGTCAATAAGAAAATAATTAAAATTCCTTGAATGTCATATTGAAATAGAAAAAGACTGTTAATTCCACTCGGTTAAGAGATTTAGCTATAATAATGGTTAAACTGATACAGTAGTGATCTGATTCAAATACAACTCAATTTTCAAGTATTCAAATCTATGCTAAGCTCAATATAACTCTTCTAATCAATAATCAATTCACTTCATTATATCATCCAACTTACTTCACTCAGTTTATAATTATCTAATCCTTGGTAATACCTACAGTCCAACTCGGTTATGTCTATAACCAATTTGATTAGTAGTGCATGAAAAATTGTCTTCACGCAAATTCTCCTACCATTTATGTTCATTCAGCCTATTCAATAATGAATCTCATATCTCTTAAATAGACGTGTAAACCATTTTCATCTCATCCATTAGATTTTACCTCTTAATCTCCATAGTTCATTTTGCCTCTTCAAGCTTCATCGGTAGTTGTATCAATGACACGTTTCAATCTCTTCCCTTTGATCATCTATGAATTTTGTCAGTCATAGATCTCATAACAAACTCTATCTCTTACCTCAAAATCATAAGCATCTGCTAGCTCGTTAATTTCAGTCAATTGTTATAAACATTTTAATGTGTCAATGATAACTAACTCAGTTATTATTGTCACTCGGTATACACGAGACTGACTTAGTGTATACATAAATCTTCAATTACTGACCAAATTAACTTGTTCAATTCTGATCTCATCTTCATAATAGAATAATGTAACACACTCGAGTCAACAACATAATGCCATAGACTCATCAATAAGTTACCCAATGTATACCTTATCCATAGCTGTCATACTCATCTTTTCCTTATGTAGATATCTCATTTCTTCACCATTTCTTCCTTCCATAGATGTTTAGATGTTTGTAACTATCATGATAAGTATAGTCAAAACTAGTTGACATCAATAACAACATATTGATTGATTTAATCATCTTACATATTACTTAAACATCCTAGTGACCTCTTAAATCTTCAATAAGATATTCAATCAGTTGTAGGTTAACAAGCTTGACCAAGGCAAGCCCTCATCCACCCAAACCCAAAAATAAGATTTTATGTGTGCAGGAATAGGATATCAGAATTACAACCACATATATGGAAACTACTTATTGATACATTTCCAAAGAAGTTGGATCAAATTTTCTATGGTATACTAGGAACACAGTGACCTATTTGACCTATTCCAAAATACAGTGACCTAGTTGACCTATTCTTGGAGGTTTGGGAAAAACAACATTTTATGGGTTTTCTGTTGTGATCTCAAATCTGCAGTTGAAATTTTTGTCATAGGTTTAGATCTATAGTTTTTTAGAGAAAAAAAGACACGTTGCTCTACACATTTCAAGATGAGTACTCTATCATTCATTTCATTTCTTAATCTAAACCTATTTTCACATCTTAATTGGGTTGATTTCTTACATTTAGCATCTAGATCTATCTTATTTTTTTCATTAAATCAATTGGTTCAATTGCACATTTACTTTTACACATCTTTAATCAAATCATACATTTCATGAAAGGGGAATTTCTTGCATACTTCCCTAATGTAATTTGGGTTTAGCATTGGCACCCCTTTATCTCCTTGGATTTTTCTAATCTAACTTGGGTTATATTGAGAGTTATGTTTGGAAACCTCTCTTTCTCTTTTATTTTGAATCTTAGTGTGGAAGTGGTTAGTTAATGAATTCATATCGCATAGTTTATATTGTTAAATTCATTAGCACCCATTTTTTCCCTAAACATTTTGGTGAACTCGACTTGTGCCCCTTTCCTTTTGGAGTTAGGTTGTTTCTTTGCATTGGTTGTTTACCTTATTTTGGTGAACCCAACACATTCCCACTTTCCTTATTTTTGGAGTTATATTTAGCTATACTTTTGTGGTTAGATCTTTATTTTTATTCTCTGTATTACATTGAAAATTGTGTTAGATCTCATTAGAGTTTCCTTTTGTGATCTCCTCTTTTATGAGCTTCATTACACTAAGTCCAACCTCTAGAAATCCCGTTAGGAGAAGCTATAGACTCATGTGCTCTTTTGATCATGATTCCTCTCTTCTTCCTAAGACACATAATGATACTAATATTTTCCCTCAAGATTTGAATCCTATCATCGAGCATAACTCTTCTCACTCTTCCCATGATGAAGATGAAGTCTTAAGAATTCTTCCTCCCCAAGTTGATAAGCTCTCTCATGAGTTTGATAAATTGGAAATTGGCCTATGCAAGAGAACCCAAATCCCAATAGTGTTGCCTCTATTAAGGCTATTAAGAATCTTATCACTCATGATGATAATAATATCTCCTTTTTTCATGGTACATCACACCTTATTAACACTCATGCTCATCCTTTGACAAAATGTGTTCAAGAGAGGATACATTCCTCCTTCCACAACTGTTGAACCATCTATTCCTATTTCCACTACTATTACTAGCATTCCTACCTATGCACCACCTCTCATGATAACTTCTACACAAGTCTCTAATCCTCTAAGTGTTGGTCTTCCTAACCCTTCACTTCCTACACGTGTTCCTCCTACCTCCATACCTTCTTCATTACCTTCATACAATGTTGTTCCTTTCACATATTCCAATCCTCTTCCCATTCCTTCTAATCCTCCATCAATGTCCTTACATTTTCCTTCCACCTCCTATAAGTTTCCTAGCACATCTAATATGTCTCTACCTACTATTTCATCTTCTAATCCTACCATTAGTAGCTTGGTTCAAAGTGTCACCGCTTTGCAACAATAAGTGACTCAATTCACTCAATCTAAGTACAACATTCCTACATGTGGCATTGCTAATCCCCTTTCCTTAGATATCCTTTGTGTTTTTATCCCACAACATATTGAGATACCTTGTCTTGAGACTTATAATGGTAAGGGAGATCCTGTGATTCATGTTAGGACTTTTAAAACTATATGTAGTGATTTTTTCTCACAATTATAGGCTCATGGCTAAGTTGTTCAAACATAATTTTAGGGATAAATCTTTGCAATGGTATTGCTTTTTACCTCCTTATTATATTAATTCCTTTCAAATTATCGCTAATGATTTCATTCAACAAATTCAAAAACATATTGTTCCTCAAAGTTCTTTTACTAATTTAATGCATTGTAAGAAAAGTGTTAAATAAAAAGTTAGTGACTCTACTTGTAGATTCAAACACTTGTATGCTCAAATTTCTTATCTTGTGCCTGATCATGATATTCAATGTACTTTTATTTCTAATTTTCAAAAAGACATCAGAGATAAGATTCTCTTTACTGAGTATACTTCCTTTTCACATCTTTGTGCATTTCTTCACTATAATCAGTTACAAGTGAGCCATCTTGAGAGCATTACTCCAATGGCTCCTTTTACTTTTGATAAGAGTGACATTATTGTTCATCAAAATAAGTTCTCTAAACCTAACAATTACATCAAGTCAACCAACACAATTGATGATCATGTGGCTACTCCATCCAAAGGTATGACTAATTTTTCCTCTGTGTATCATCCTAATCATAAGTACACTTCTTTATCTGAACCTTTACATGTGGTGATGACAAAGTTGACTAATGCTAACATTATTAAACTTCCTCCTAGCTATCCTATTGACACTAGAAAACCAATGCCTAAGTCTTTTAATCAAAGTGTTTTTTGTCAATATCATCATCAACCAAGTCATGATACTCAAAGGTGTTATGATTTAAAGAATACTTTTCAAGATCTTATTGATTCCAATTCTATATCTATTAATTCCAAGGTCAATAATACAAACAAATCCATAGCACCTACTAATTAGAATTTGCAAATTTACACCAACCCCTTACCTTCACATTCAACAAATATCATTAATCAACATTCTTCTCTTGTTACTAACATTAGTTATGAGGACAAGGTGGAAGAAACTAATCATGTGATTAATATGTTGAGTCTCAACCTCAACCTTCGATTTTACCTTCGCATGAACCTAAACCTACACCTCTTATCACCTTTGATCATTTTGATATGTTTAAAGCACATAATGGTCCTCTTTATGTTACTACTAGGGTAGCTCATATCCCTTCTCGTGGTGTTTTTATTGATATGTCTTCCTCCATGAATTTTATAATTGAAGAACCTCTTTTTAATAAAGGATTTCATAAGGATACATACGATACATCTAGTGTTTGGATTCGAACTTGTAAAGGTTTTCTTTATCATCCTCAAGGTTCTATCATTCTTCATGTGACCCTTTCTTGTAAGGTTGTTCATACTACCTTTGTTGTTATTCCTACTTCCAATCAATTTCAAGTTAAGAATGGTATTCTATGGTTCTCTTCCATGCAAGTTGTAGCCTCTCCTATCCATAAGTTATTACAATTCCCTCATAAAGGAGAATTTCCACCATTAATCATTCTCTTTATAAACCTTCATGTCCTTAAGATTATGCTGAGATATATTTCTTTTGGCCATCTCTCCCTTAAAAACCACCTAACCATCTTAATCATCTTTATTGATCCTATCAGCAACACAAGGCATAAAATATTCTTGAGCTTAGCCTTCCTGCAGCTTTCTTACCTACCCTGCCTATTCCTCTACCTATCATTCTTCAACCTATAGTTGTTCCCTCCTCATAACCTATGATTGTTGAACCTAATCCTTTAATTTTATCTTGTAAAACCATTCATAATCAACATGCACATGAGTGTCGTAAGAATCATCAAGCTAAGGCTAAGGCTCACGTTCTTACTTCTCAAATTGCTTCTTTGTATCAATCCAATTCTTCCTTTGATCAACCCATACTTGAGATTTTAAAGGAAGTGTGATGTAAGTGAGGATGAGGATAGGGGCCAAAGGCACAACCTAATCTAGATCAACCTTGCAGAGATGACAAGCGGAAGCAATAACGCACAAATAAGAGAGAGAATGCATATCAAATCCTTATATTTCTTCAAATTGATTCATACATTCCAGGCTATGAGGCCTTCTCGGTTAGTGCCAGATATGACAATTCAAGTACAATAGTCCTCCAACATGTGAGGATCTGAAACTATCTCTAATCTTCTAACTTCTATCTCCTAAAATTGATGTCCTAAACTACAACCAAATGATTACAATATATACAAGAGGCTACCGAACAAGTAAACTTTCAAATCCACCATTAACAAAAGGAACAACCAGATCTAGGTCCACATGCTTCCCAATGATATATACCAACATTAAATCTATGACCATAATTAATTTCACAAGTCGGCCTCAATAGAAAACTAAAATAAACAACCTGGTAAGCAAAGAAAACTGAGCACCAAGAAAAGATAGCCGAGCACCAGGGAATTAATTGACCAACTTGGTTAACAAAGGAACCAAGTAACTACCAAGCCAACTCAGTCAAAGCAGAAATTAAGCAACACAGGAAAAATTGAACTTGTTTGTGGTGACACAGGATTGCCAAGGACCCGAGATGATCCTACATCAAAGTGAATCAAAATAACAATGTAAAAATGGATAAAGAGGATGATTTGTTCATATTTTAGATTCTATTAATCTTGATATGGAAGATACTCTTGATGATGATGTTTCTAATGCACATTTTAGTGATGATGAATATGAAAATATTGATATGGATTATGATTTACCTAATATTCTTTCTATGCAGCTAACACTCACCCCTAGTGAAGAGCACAATGACTCCCCCCAGAGTCCTTGCTTGGACCTGGTGGTGGTTCCTACTATGTTAGATATTGTTCCTCTTGTGAGTTGCTTACCTTTCCCTGATATTTTAGATCGAGATGGAAAGGAAACACAACATTCTTGAAGTGGACTTCTCTAGAATGGTGGTATTTGTGTATTCATGTTTTATTTCTCATGTGTTGTGTTCTTTGTTATATGTTTGTCTAGATCGCTTTAAATGACTCTTGTTGAACTGTTGGCACAAGAGTATAAGGTAATCAAACATGTCATACATCTTCTTCTATTTGTACCTCTCTTCTTCTATTTATTATTACATGTTATGTTGTCTATGTGATATTGTTTGTATATGTGCCCTTTTGTAGTCTACTTGGATGCTCGCAACATGGTAGCACCAATTCTTTTTGGTCTTTGTGTCGTTAGCCAAAAAAACCCTTCTTTGTACCTCTTACATACTTTTTCCTCCATTGTGTTGTAGTTCTACTTCCTTTGGGGAATGATGACATTTCATACTTGATATAATATTACATATTATTATATGATCATACTGACCTCAAAGTTAGTGGATCCCTTGGTGTTCTCTTTTTTTTCATGTGTTTATTTCCCTCAAAGTGTTCTCTCTTGGGGGCATTTCATTGTGGAAATGTTCTTTTTGGATGCATGCATGCTTCCATTAAAGCCATTGATCCCATTGAGGAATTTTGTAATTGCTTTAATGTGGGGGCATACACCCCACTCACTTTTGCACACATGCACGTTGACATTTTAGTTTCCTCTATCAAACTATTGACAATTCATGGGGGCTTGGTATTTGTTCTTTTGGACCTCTATTTAGATTACTAATAGTTCGGGAGGCCTGATCCTTTCCTTTTGATCCCTCTTTGGATTACTAACAGTCTAGGAGGCTCGAGCATTGTTTAATCCTTCTTTGGACTATTTACAGTCTAGAAAGCCTGATCGTGTTTCTAATCCTTTAAGGACACACACATCCTTATGCTTGGGTCATCTTTCAATTATTCTTTTTGGGACATGGAGCTCCCTTTTTTTGTTGACCCCATAGTGAATGTTTGGTCAAGAGAGAACTGTTAGTGATAAATCCTCTAACCAGGTCACACCTCACAGTGTGTTTTGTAACCTTTAACAGGGTTGGCTCTTAACCAAGCTCACTTCAAAGTGAATTATTTTGGGATACCAGTCCCATGTGTTTTTTTCCCTAACAGGATTTCGATATTAAAATTCTATGTGCTATATGTGTATGGATGTGTTGAATTTTTATTTTACTTTACATATTATTATAATTGGATTTATCGATAAACACAACACTTAATTTACTAGTAATCAGTATATGAAGAGAAAGGCATAGTTGATATCTTACCAAGTTGATAAATTGATTTAAAAGTTTTGTTATATACATCTGAGAGTATTTGGGACTGTAGGATAACTTGACTTAACTGATTCAGCCCCCCCCCTCCCCTCTCAGTTATCTAACAATTGGTATCAGAGCATAGAGTGCTTGAAAGAAAAGTTTGAAGGAATTAAGCTAAATATCACAAGATATATAAGAGAGAGGTGCCAAAGCTGAACAAAGATAACTTCTCAACATGGAAAAGTGGAATGAGATTGTATCTATCAGGGATAGGTTCAAGTCGACAACATACTACTTGGATAATGAGTTCACCTTACCCACTAGACCTTTGACTGTTGATCAGATGAGAGAAAGACATGAACACAATACTATGATGATAGAGCTTGCTTCTTCCTTATCAGATGCAAAATTTGAAGATGTTAAGACATGTACAACTGCTAAATAGATATGGGAAAAGCTTACACTAGTTTATGGAGGAGATGGAAATGTGATAACAGCTAAAGCTGAAAGTCTTAGAGGAAAGTTTGATGACACATAAAATGAAAGAAGGAGAGAACATATCATAGTACAATAACCGAGTCAAGGAGTTGTGAATGCTATCCGAGGAGTAGGAGGTATTATTGATGAAGACACAATTGTAAGTAAAATTCTCATAACCTTGTTACCTGCTTATGCTATTAGAGTTTCTACAATTCATGAGATGAGATAAGCTCCTGGTAATCATATTACACTTGATAGTCTAATTGGTAGACTTACTGCATTTGAGTTGAATAACTTTGATAATAGTGTTGTTCCTACTGTTGACTTTGCATTTATGTCATCTTTGAAAATTGGTAAATCAAGTAGCAAACACATGATAAGAAATGAGAGTGATATTGAAAGTGATGAGGATGAACTTGATGAGCTTGAAGCATTAATGGCTAGAAGAATTCAAAAAAGTAAAGGAAGAAATAGAGGGAAACTACCTTTGGTATGCTTTAACTATAAAGAGATTGGTCATATTGTAGCTAGATGTCCTAACATGAAAGAAGATGAGAAAAGTAATGAAAGATCAAATGAAAGAAAGTCTGATAGAAGAGATAACTGAGAACACAGAGGCAACCGACAGTATGACAGAAGAAGTAACCGATATTACAAAGATAAAGACAAGAAGGCATGTTACCTTGTGTAATGGAGAAAATGTGTGATGCATGAAATGTAGGGAATGTGAGGTATTGAAAATGTAGTAGTGTGCATGTGCTTTGAATGTGTGGGGGAATATAGGATCTACTTCTTAATCGAAATTCCCAAAGGAGAGATCCAAATTGATTAATCACAAGGAAGTGGTCAATACACAAATGAATCAATCTATGGAGAATATGAAGAAAGGAGAAAACCTTATAGTTTGTTATAGAAAATGTGCATTTGAAAACTTAATTTAATTGAAGACAAATACTAACCTTAAAATATGGTAAATCTAGAAAAGACTATTTTCTGATGTCTGTGCTCAGTTTCAGGAGATTCTATAATCAGGTATGGCCTGGAAATGTAGAAATAGAGAAAACCCAAAAACCTTCTGTCTTTCAAAGCAAGGTCATCCTTGACCTCAGGATTAGGGTAAGATCTTACCATGGTGTACAATCTTGACGCCCACTAAAATTCATCCTTGACCTAAAACAGCTCCGACAGAAATTTTGTTCACAGATCTCAGAAGTTCACCGAAAAGGGTATCCAGATTTGCACTGATATTCACCGTCCCGCACCTATACCTAAAAAAAAAGGGTTTTTTTGTTTGCATGAGGGGTTTTCCTTGGTCAAACCCTGGTTTGGAATCAACCTTAAAATGTAATTGAGATTGCAATATATAAATAAAGTAAATGGAACTATTCACCTTGCTTATGTTGAAAACCCTTATGGAGGATTCAAATCCTTGAATCCACAAGTATGGATGCTCCAAATGAATGTAGAATTATATGTAGGATGTCTCAAATCAATTTCATTAGATCTTCAACACCAATCTTGAATGGATCTTGGAATAGGAAGAAGCTTGAATGAATGTGGATGGAGAAATCTTCAACAAGAGGGCTCCAAAGAGATTGAATCCTTTAATGGCTATCAATGGACCTCCTTGATAAATTGGATCTTGAAGGCTTGAATTCTTGATCTTCTTGCTTGAGAGTGCTTCAGCATGAAAGTGAATTCTCATGAAGTTGCTTGGTCTTGGATTTATGAGATGGATTGAAATGAGAGAGGAAGGCTTCCTTTTATACTAGTCTAGGGCACAAACTTCTAGAGAGGTCGACATAGGATAATCAAATTCCAATTGAGCCTTAACCTCTAGAAATGGACCTAGATTAAATACAATTTAAGATTTTACCATTCCAAAATCTGAAACAGCTGACCCAAAAGTGGGAAATAAAACTTTCTGAAGCCCGACATCCCGAAACCTTCAAAATTTGAAAATTGGACCCAGGGTCAGGGTCGAGATCGACTATGACCTAGGTCAGAGTCGAGGTCGACTTTGACCTAGGTCAGAGTCAAGGTAGACCTTGACCCAAAATGTCAACCTTGACCCCGAGGTCACAAATCTCACTTTCTCAGGACTAGGTGCCAGAAACAGGCTGGAAATAGGTGGAGAGAGAAACATAACAAGGGGAAAAAGCCAGATCTAGTCAAAGACCCATTCAAGGTGCTTGACATGACCCCAGACCACTTACTTGGAGGGCTAAACCATTCCTAAATGGAAGTGCTTCTATTTTTTGATGATACACCTTGTTGAAGATGATGATGGTGACACTGACACTGACACTGATGAAGACATTGAGGTGGTATTTGTAGCTTTGAAAGAAGATTTGGAAGAAGAAGAAAGGTATGTTGAAACAACACTTATTTCTAAAGTTAGAAAGAATGATACTTAGATTATTGATAGTGGATGTACACATCATATGATTGGTGATGAAGAGAAATTTGAATACCTTGAACATTATAATGGTGGATCTATTAAAATGGGAAACAATACACCTTGTCCAGTAAAAGGAAAAAGATATATTTTGTTGAAAAATAAGATCAGATGTGAGAATGCATATTAGGTATAAGGACTTAATTATAATCTGCTGAGTGTAGCACAACTGAATAACATAGGTCATCGAGTTGCATTTGAGAATAGAAAGGTGAAAATCTATGATGAGACATGAAATTTGGTCAGTACTAGTGAACAATCTAAAGGTAATCTATTTTATCTTGACAATGTTGAAGCTTCTTGTTTGTTGGCTAAAAATAAAGATGTGTGGTTATGGAACAAGAGGTTATGTCATGTGAATTTTGACAACATGGTTAATATTAGTAACAAAAGAAGAGTTAGAGGTTTACTGAGCATATATAAACCTGGTCATGTTATGTGCAAACAATGTCAAATGGGAACGATGTCAAAATTTAGTTTTAAGAGTAAATTTTTTCCATCTAATGCTATTTTGGATTTAGTTCACACTGACTTGTGTAGTCCTATGAGAACACGGAGTTATTATGGGGACAAATATTTTATCTTATTTGTTGATGACTTCTCTAGAATTATGATTTCCATATTCTTGAAAGAAAAATCTGAAGCTTTTAAGATGTTTAAATGGTATAAAGAAAAAGTGGAAAAAGAAAGTGGAAAAGAACTAAAATGTTTGAGATCAAATAGAGGTGGTGAATTTATTTATGATGAGTTCACTAATTTTTGTAATGAGCATGGAATTAAGAGACAAGTTTCTGCACCAAGGACACCCTAGTAGAATGGGATTTCCAAATAGAGAAATAGATCTATTGTGGATTGTGCCAGAACACTAATGGTTGAAAAAGATGTGGCATAGATATACTGGAGAGAAGTCATTAGTATTGTTGTATACACATTGAACTGAGTTCAACTAAAGAAAGATTCAAAAAAGACACCTTATGAATTATGGTATGGTTATACACCTAATGTAAGTTATTTCAAAACATTTGGAAGTAGATGTTACATTCTAAAATATGATAAAAATGGGAAATTTGATTCAAAAGGTGATGAAGGAATATTCTTAGGATATTATACTAAGAGAAAATCCTACAAATGTTTGAATAAGGCTACTAACAAGATGATTGAAAGTGAAAATGTGAGAGTTGATGAATTTGTCGAGAAGAATGATGAAGAAAGTAAAAAGGAATTGGAAGACTATGGTATATTTGTTTACATTAAGCAACCTGACACTCTACTCGAGCAACAACCTGGCATTACCGAACAATAGGGCAATGCTACCAAGCATCAGTCTATACAGATCGAGAATCAACACACTATTACTAATGAAGATCATGATCATACAATGAGTGGAGAACATAATGAAGAACAAAGACCTGAACTTGTACTTGCAAGATACGTAAGGAGACATCATCTACAAAATAAGATTATTGGAGATAAGAAAGCTAGATTGATGGCATGAAGTAAGTTGAGAAACAACACATGGTTAGTTTGTGAATTTGAACCTAAAAATGTTAGAGATGCACTTGAAAATGATGAATGGATTAAGGCCATGAATGAATAAATTGAGTAGATATAGAAAAAAAAAACATGGACATTGGTACCAAGACCAAAAGACAAGAATGTGATTGGAACTAAATGGATATTCAGAAACAAATTGAATGAAAATGGAGATGTAACTAGGAATAAGACAAGACTTATATGCAAACGGTATGCTTAAGAAGAAGGAATTGACTATGGTGAGACTTTTTCACCCATTGCTAGACTTGAAGGAGTTAGAATATTGCTTGTATATGTTGCTTACAAAGGATTTAAAGTTTATCAGATGGATGTCAAATCTACCTTTCTGAATGGAATACTTGAAGAAGAGGTATACATTAAACAACATGAAGGTTTTGTTGATCCTAATTAGAGGAATATGGTATGTAAGTTGCACAAAGCACTATATGGATTGAAACAAGTACCAAGAACATGGTATGGAAGATTGTATTCCTATCTTATCAGTATTGGATTTGTTAGAACAAGTGAAAACAACAATTTGTATTTGAAAGGTGAAACTAATGACAAGATTCTTATTGCTGATTTTTTTGTTGATGATATCATATTTGGAGGACATGATAGCCTATGCAAATCATTTGTTGATGAAATGAGAAAATAATTTGAAATGTCAATGTTTGGAGAGATTAAATTTTTTCTTGGCTTGCAAATTTTACAACAGAATGAAGGCATATACATTACTCAATCAAAGTACATAAAGGAAGTATTGAAGACATTTGGTATGGAGGATTCAAAACCAGTCAGTACACCTATGGTCATTGGATACAAATTGACAAAGGATGACAAGTCAACTAAGGTAAATCAGACTTTGTATAGATCAATGATTGGTAAATTGATGTATGTTGTGCATAGTAGACCAGATATTGCACATGCAGTTGGAATTATAGCAAGATTCTCTTCTAATCCTAAAGAATCACATATAACTGTTGTAAAAAGAATTTTGAGATACTTGAATAACACTGAAAACTATGGCTTTTGGTACAAGAAAGAAGACAATTTTGGATTAAAAGTTTATACAGATGTGGATTGGGCTGGAAATATTGATGATAGAAAGAGCACTACTAGTGGAGCATTCTTTTTGGGAGAAAGGTTAGTTACTTGGATAAGTAAGAAACAAGGACGTATTTCTCAGTCCACTACAGAAGAAGAATATGTTGCTACTATCACTAATTGTTCAAATATTGTATGGATAAAACAACTTTTGAAAGGTATGAATGAAGAGATCACTGACCCGGTGATTATATATTGTGATAACACTAGTGCGATAAATATTTCTAAGAATCTAGTGATGCATGCAAAGACAAAGAGTATATATATAAATTATCACTACTTGAGGGAACAAGTACAAGAAAAGCAAGTAAAACTAGAGTATGTGAAATCATAAGAGCAACTTGCAGATGTATTTACTAAACCCTTACCTAAGGACACATTTGAGTACTAGAGGAGTAGACTAGGGGTCCATCCCATGTATATCGGTCACTGAGGTGATTAGGAGGTTACATCAACATATACTTTATTACAATATAAAATGATGTTGATGCATAATGTTCACACTTTGGGTTTCCCAAGGTTGTGAAAATTGAAGTTGGAAGACATACTGACACTGCATATCAATACATGCAAGGTACTTGATCTGAACCGACACACATATATATTGATTTGGCTACTAAAGAGATTTTTATTTTCTTTTTGGCATTGTTGTCCAAGGGAGAGAAGATTCAATAAAATATTTATCTACAGGGAGAGAAATGTACATGAAATACACACAGGGAGAGAAGGTTGCATGGAGAGTATTGATGTTGTGTAGTGATTAAACATATTAGATATACAAGCTAGGGAGAGCTTACCAAGTTACAACATTTGCATACAAAGTTGTAGAATAGATGTTTGGTATTCTATGGCATATTTCATATTGTGTTACCATAAATGCCAAAGGGAGAGATTGATGAACTACAACTGATTGAATATCTCGAGGGAGAGTTTGACAACTGATTGGATATTTGAAAGGCAGTGATTGATGATCATCGAGTTACTAATGTGTATGTAAGACATTAAATTAGTTAATGTATTTTCATTGATGTCAACTAGTTTTGGTTGTACTTATCATGATGGTTAAAAACATCTTAAGAAGGAAAAATGATGAAGGAATGAGATATCTACATAAAGATGAGATGGATAATAAATTTATGGATATGGTATTCATTGGGTAACTTATTGATGAGTCTATGGCATTATGTTAGTCATTTGATTGTACTACATGAATCTATTATGTATTGAATATCAAGAATGAACAAGTTTATGTGGTCGGTAAATGAAGAATTCAGTATACACAAAGCAAGTGTAGTGTATACTAAGTATAGTGTTAATCGAGCTACTTATCACTGACGCGTTATGGTGTTGACTGAGTGAAAGAAATAAATGGATCTTATGAATGCCAACTAAAGATGATCTGGACAATTTTTTATGATTCCAAGGTAAATAATAATATTTGTTATGATGATCAAATGGCTAAAAAAATTCAAGGATGATCAGATGAAGGAGAATGAAACGTGTTATTGACACAATTGTTGAGGAAGGTTAAAGCAGGAAAATCAACGGTGAAGATTAAGAGGAAAAATCTATAGATGGAAAGAAAATAGTTTATGATGTCTATATAAAGAGACAAGAGATTCATTATTAAGTCTATTGTAGGAGAATTCACGTGAACAAATTGGTTTCATGCAACACTGATCAAACTGGTTGAAGATAGAACTGAGCAATTTTGCTCACAACACCAATTGACAAAGAAAGTAATTACCGAGAAGAATAGAGTTGGAGGAAACAAAGATATTGAATTGATTATTTATCAGAGGTATTTTTGATCTTAGCATAGATCTAAAAATCAACAAATCAAGTTGTATTTTAATTAGGTCACAACTGTATTAGCTTAACCATTGTTACAGATAAATTTCTTAACTGAGTGGGACTTAACAGTCTTTATATTTCAATATGGCATTCAATGAATGTTAATTATTTTCTTGCTGACCCCATAATGAATGTTTGGTCAAGGGAGAACTATTAGTGATAAATCCTCTAACCAGGTCACACCTCACAGTGTCTTTTATAACCTTTAATAGGGTTGGCTTTTAACCGAGCTCACTTTAGAAGAGTGAATTATTTTGGGTTACCGGTCCCAGGTGGTTTTTCCCCTAACAAGGTTTCCATGTTAAAAATATATGCATTATATGTATATGGATGTGTTGAATTGTTATTTTACATTACACATTATTATAACTGGATTGATTGGTAAACACATTAATCATTATATGAAGAGAAATGCACAATTGATATCTTATCAAGTTGATAAATTTATTTGAAAGTTTTGTTATATACATCTGGGAGTATTTGGGATTGTAGGATAACTAGACTTAACTGATTCACCCCCCTCTCAGTTATCTAACATGCATCAACCGATAAGATGTCTCTCATGAATGCTAAGATCATTTACCATGTCCAATGACCATGGGTATAGACCTCACACATAAATGATTCTGGAGGTGAACTGATGCATAGAGCACAACAAGAAGACAAGAAGATTTACTATCTCCTTCACAACCCCTCAATCTTGGATTTGGCACAATACAACCCTCCTAACCTTGGAATATGAGGTATATCAACCAAATTAGTGATTTTTAAGAACCTTCCCTACTTCACTTCAATACCCTAAGGTCTTACACCAATTCTTCCAAAATGTGGACTTAGGGACACTTTCCCTATTTTAGACCAAATATGGAAATCTTCACCAGTGATACTAACTATCCAACTTAAAGGTAATAACACCTTATTTAGGAAATATGAATATAGAATCAATCAACAAATTAATCCCACAACATGCACAATACACCAAACTCAAACTGACCTATGAATCCTACGAGGTCTCCTCTAATGGCGTTTGGTGTGCATATCTTCACTATGGGTGAGACTGAATAATCTAATGGAATATTCAAGTACCCCTTTGTATGTCTTTGAGTTCCCCAAATTTCCAAGTACCAACTCCACTCCAACAACACTCAACCCTCACAATGCTCATAGACCTAATTAGCCAAATTAGGCTTGGATTACACTACAAGTGATCAAGGATGGGTACATAGAATTGGTAAAAGGTTTTGGAAACCTTAATCTACCTCCAAATGACTTAAATAAATCTTCTAACTAGTCTCTCTAGTCAATTCAATTGTCTGCACACCTCTTCATACACCTGACTAGCTAAATACATAGAGATATTTAGCCTAGGGCTTGACGCAAAACCCTCCAGACCTTTCCCTAAGCCTTAGGAATCATTAATAATAAATTCCTAACTTTAATTTCCCAAGTTTCCATGGAATTCCATTTGTGAAATGTCAAGTTAGGGCCCCATTTGTGCAATAGGCCTGGTTTGGGCTCCTTCCTAGACTGCCTTTGTAAATTTGTTTATAACTTTTGATACACAAACCAAAATGAAATAAATCCAAATGTGATAGAAAGTAGATTCACAAAAATTTCAAATCATTTCATTGATTTGGTCTAGTCACTCCGTACACATCCGTACAAAGCAGGGTTTTCTCAAGAAATCTGGTGGTTCTTTATTAAAACTGCATCAAACTTCATGTTACAATATCTAGCCTCTTAGAGAGGCTTGAACATGTTTAAATATGTTCAAATAAAATTTCCAACTGGTCCATGAGTATTTGTGACCCTTGGCAACCAAATTTGAACTTCTCGAGCAACTTTTACATCTTTTGCAACATTTCTTGCAATTTTGCATTTTTGCAATCCTAATGACTTGGACTAAGATCTTAACCCATATACCTGATAAAATATGATAAAAATGATCCAAAGTCATTGGAATCATGTCTTAAACTCCTAAAACACACAAAATACCTAATCACACTTATCATCTATAGACTTGACATCCAAGTGGCCTAAGTCATCCCAGGGCTTATAGGTGTTCCTTAGGGATCCTTGAACACACAAGTTGGATCAAAACATAAGAAGGATGATCTCAAGGATCCATCCTTTTATTGCAAAGAAAAACATAAAATAAAACATGAGGAACGTCCTGGATGTTTCCTTGGGTACCCTACACAATACTCCTCAAGAAAAAAGAACTCAAGTCCCTTGAGTTGGAATATCTTCTAGTTTGAATCTAGCCTTTTGAATAGCTTCAGGAGTCATCCAAGTGGCATCTTCCAGGGGTTGTTGTTTCCATTTGACTAAGAATTCATAGAATTTAGTCCTCCTTGTTTGTTTTCTTACTCTCTTTTCTAGGATGCACTCAATCTGTAGAATAGATGGTGTGGGTAAGTCTTTCATCTCCTTGCCATGTTCAAGATCTTCCTTACCTGCAACACAAACATCACTAAAATGATCTTTATATTCATATAAGTTAGCCACATTGAAGATAGGAGATAAACTAATATGAGAAGGCAATTCAATTTTGTAGGCATTATTTCCACACTTCTTTAGGATCTTGAAAGGACCAAGTTTCTTCATCATAAGATTGGTGTACTTCTCCTTAGGTAGCCTTTCTTTCTTGAGATGAATCATCACTATATCTCCCACCTTAAACTACAAATCTCTTCTCTTCTTGTCTACATGATATTTGTACTTATCAGAGGTGTGTTGTAGCTTTGTTTTGACCTAATCATGGATGTCCTTCATAACTTCAACAAATTCTTTAGCCAAGGCACTTCTTTTATCTACATCCTTAACATCTATGAGTTCTAATTCACCCCTTGGGTGAACACCACACACAATCTAAAAAGGAGTTAAACTATTGCTCCTATTAATAGAGTCATTATAAGAGAACTTTTCTTGGGCCATAATAGAATTCCAAGTAGCCCCATACTCTTGGGTTAGTCATCTCAACAAGTTACAAAGTGATCTATTTATAACTTCAGTCTGACCATCAGACTGTGGGTAATATGCAGAGGACAAAGACACATTTGTTTCAAGCTTTCTCCATAGTGTTCTCCAAAAATGTCCCAAAAACATAGGGTCTCTATCAGATATAATTGACAAGGGTAAGCCATGAAGTCTAACGACTTCCTTAAAGAATAACCCTACTATGTGAAATGCATCACGAGTTGTCCTACATGGTATAAAGTGTGTCATTTTTTAGAACCTATTTACTACTACATAAATACTATCAAATCTAGTTTTTTCTTAGGAATACCAAGGACAAAGTCCATACTTACTGAATCCCATGGCTTTGAAGGGATTGGAAATGGAGTATACAACCCTGCATTTGATGTGTGACCCTTTTCTTGTTGACATGCCAAACAATTCTCCACAAATTTCCTAACATATGTTTGCAGATTGGGCTAGTGGTAGAATCTCCTAACTAGTTCAAGTGTTTTATCCACACCAAAGTGTCCTTCTAAGTTCCCACAATTTTTCTCTTTGATGATGTTTTCCCTAATGGATCATTTTGGCACGCAGTACAAACTGCCTTTAAAAATTAATCCATCCTACATAAGGAAATCTAAAAAATTAGTGTGGTATCTCTCTGTCATGTTGGTACAATCTTGATAAGCCTCCTTGAAGTCATCATCTATGGCATACATATCTTTCATAGCATGAACCCCAACACTTTCTAACTGAATAGTCTGAATGGTTAAGTGCCTCCTACTAAGAGCATCAACAACTTTATTTACAATCCCTCTCTTATGTTTGATAGTGAAGGTGTAAGATTGTAAAAATTCCATCCATTTCACATGCCTATGGAAAACCTTCTCTTGGCTATTAAAAAAACTAAGAGCATGATTGCCAGTAAAGATAATGAATTCCTTGGGCAATAAGTAATGCCTCCACTTTCTAATGGATTGAACCATAACATATAGTTCAAGGTCATAAGTTGAATATTTATTTTTTGCTTCATTCAAATTCTCACTAAAGAAGGCAATTGGCATCCCTTCTTGGCTTAGGAATCCACCAATAGCCTTGTTTCTAGTATCACACTCCACTATGAACACCTTATGAAAGTCTGGTATAACTAGGATGGGTTGCTCTACAATTTTCCTCTTCAACAACTCAAATGATTCATTAGCTTCATTAGTCCATTCAAAAACACATTTCCTTCCTCCCTTAATGGTGTTAATGATAGGAGTACATATGCCACTAAAGTTTCTAATGAACTTCCTATAGAAACTACACAAGCCATGAATTTTTTTTAGCTCTGAAGCAATAGTGGTGGTAGCCAATTGAGGATGTAATCAACCTTAGAAAGATCTATCTTGAGACTATTTTTGGATATCACAAAACCTAAGAACACAAGTTATTCTTGAAGGAACACACACTTCTCCAAATTGACCTTCAATTTTTCCTCGTGGAGCTTCTTCAACACCATGTCCAAATGGTTGAGATGTTCATCCTTGATCCTTCTAAAAATCAAAATGTCATCAAGATATTAAACTCAAAATTTATTAAGAAAAGGCTTCAAGACTTCATTCATAAGTCTCATAAAAGTTCTTGGAGTATTTGAGAGACCAAAAGGTATTAAAAGCCATTCATAAAGAGCCTCAGTGGTCTTGAATGTTGTCTTTCACTCATCTCCACCCCCGATCCTTATCTGCTGATAACCACTTTTGAGATCCACCTTGGATTAATAACTTGCATTTCCTAAACAATCCATTAGATCCTCCATTCTAGGAATAGGAAACCTATATCTTATGGTTATCATATTGATTGCCATATAATTTGTACATAGTCTCCATGTAACTTCTTTCTTGGGTGCTAAAACTGTCAGGACTGCATAAGGACTCACACTCTTCCTAATTAACCGTTTGGACAACAATTCTTCAATATGCCTTACTATTTCTTTGTTTTGTTCAGGGGTCATTTTGTATGCTGCCTTGTTTGGAAGAGTAGCCCCTGGTATGAGGTCTGTGTGATGACTTACTTCCCTTTGAGGTGGTAAAGTATTTGGTGTACTTCCAGCGATCAAAACACTATACTGATCCAATAGTGCATTAACTTCTTTAGGACCTACATATCCTTCTATGGTTTTTACTTTGGACACCTCTAAGGGTGTCTTTTGAGGTCTTACCACCAATACAAAGCAAGGTGTAACCTTATCCTTGAGGACCTTCATGAACTCTTTCTCTCCTACACACATGACACTTCTCACAATATGCTTCTCTTCCCATCACCAGGAAGTGTATTCATGACATAATCAACACCACCCTTGTAAATGGTATAAACATTAGTTCTCCCATCATGTTTAGTATTGAAATCAAAATTCAAGGGCCTCCCTAAAAAAGTGTGACATGCATCCATTTCAGTGACATCACACAAGACTCTATCCATGCATTCACCTATGTTAAACTCTACCCAAACTTGTTCACAAATTAGTGTTTGTTTGTCTTTTTTCAACCATGAGGCTTTGAAAGGAAATGGATGAGGGGTTATTTGTAGTTTAATTTCATCAACCAAATCCCTAGAGGAAATATTATCTGTTGATCTGGAATCTACAATCAATTTGCATACCTTATTGTTTATTCTACAACTTGTCTTGAACACTGATTTCCTCTGAGGTGGCTCTGAAGTATTAGGCACTCTCACAAGTGTTATTTACATCATGAGGCATTCTCCTTGTTATGGATTTTTAGGACTTGAAATTGATAAGAGGACACACTCTAACTATCATCCTCTTGTGTCAACTTCACCCTTCTATCTCCCCCTTGTCTACTTGTACCAAGCTTCTTAGGACATCTAAAAGATTGATGCCCAATCTTGTTACAAGTGAAGCATTTACCAATGAAGACACTAGGTCCTAGTCCACCAAACCTCCCTCTATTTTTTGACCTCCTACCTCTAAATGCACCCCTCCTACTTGACTCTCCCTCTGATTCCTAACTACTTGATTCACCTTGGGTCTTAGGGAATGATCCTTTCCCATTGAACCTACCTCTGCCTCTAAAATTATTCCCTCTTCCTCTGTTATTTTATTCTCCTTTCCTCATTTGCTTCTCCTCAACCCTTAGTGTCATTTGATAGTGTTGGCATTAAGCAGGATTGCCACTAGTGACAACACTTATTTGCATTCTGAGTGCAAACCGAGCAGAACAGTGAAAACTGAGTAGAACAGTGCAAACCGAGCAGAACAGTGCAAACCGAGTAGAATAGTGCAAACCGAGTAGAATAGTGCAAACCGAGCAAAACAATGCAAATCGAGCAGAACAGTGCAAATCGAGTAGAACAGTGCAAACCGAGCAGAACAGTGCAAATCGAGCAGTACAGTGCAAACCGAGCAGGACAGTGTAAACCGAGTAACATTATGTCTACCGAGTCACCAGTATTTACCGAGTTCAAAACTTATCGAGTGGTTAGTATGAACTGTGCCTTCACTTCTACCGAGTGCATGATGATACCGAGTAATGCAGTGGACACCGAGTATCAAAAAGTCACCGAGTTAGTTTGCAGGAACCGTGTAACCATACTTGGGCCGACTTAGTAGCACTTATGTTTATTTGTCAAGCCGACTTTGTAATTGTAATTAATTGTTTAGACTTGTATATAAACAATGTTGTAAATTACCAAGATGTAATGAGTATGAATGAATATGAAAAAGAGAGAAAGGCAGAGATAAGCGAATTACAAAGGGCTACAGCAGTATAAGGAGCAGCAAAGACAAATTCATCACAGAAGATGATTAGTACATCAGTAAATCTCATTCAGTAATCCAGTTGCAAAGTAAGAGATCTACTGTTTCATCCTAACAGGTGAATCAGCTTGAAATCCTTTAACCGGGTAGACTTAACAGTCTTTTGTAAAATCTCTTAACCGAGTGCATACTTCATTGTATGTTTGTAAAACCTCTAACAAGGTGGACCTAGCAGTCCTTATTGCTCCTAGCAGGGCAGATCATTAGAAGTGATCAATGTAAGCCTTAACCGGCCAACTTTATACTGCAGTACTAAAGCTTTGTGGGTTTCATCCCCACCCCAGTTTTACTTTCTTTTGGAAGGTTTCTGGGTAACCAAATCTATGTGTCATTGTTGTGAATGCTTTTAAGTTTCATGCTTTCTATATGCAAAAGGATAAAGTAAACTATATGTTAATACATCTGAAAGAAAATTTTGAAGTTACTGATTCACCCCTCCCCTCTCAGTAACTTGGTTAATTCCTGAATATTTCCAACAATTGGTATCAGAGCTATATTGGTTCTCAAGGTAAAGCTTAACTAGCTTGAGTAAAGATCCAGGACAATGGAGGTATTCAAACTGAACAAGGTGATTGAAAATGAAGAGCTAGATCTGGAAATGGCCATAGCTAAACTTAAAGAAGCAAAAGAACATCTTTCCCAATCCCTAAGAAGAAGGAAGGAACTTGCAAATCAGATGAATGATCAGAATTACATTGAAGAAAAGATTGAAGATCTTTTTCCCTCAGATAGCTCAGATGAAGCAAACAATGCTGTCAAAGAACTCCTAGAAAAGAATGGGTCTCTACAGGAAGAAGTGAGAAAATTAAAAAGAGAACAAAAGCTACACTCAACAAGATTTTGTGAGATCTTAGAACAAAGAAACAAGTTGAAAGATGAATTAGATGGAAGGAACAATGAAGTCCAAAATAAAACCCTTCAGCTAGAAAACCTAATTGATCAAATCTCCCATACAAATGAAGAAATTCTGACTCTAAGTTCAGAAATAGAAAGCACAAGAGAAGAACTAAGATCTGAAAAGCAAATCAATCTAAGATTGGTGGATGACCTAAACACCAAAAACAAATCAATGAAATAATGTTGAAAAGCCAAGAAGACTTAAATTGGCTGTATGATCAAAATCTTCATAGGCAAAAAGGAAAAGCAGGACTTGGATACAAAGGAGAAGGTGAATCTTCTAAGCAAGGTACTCAAAGAAATCAGAAACCTACTTGTAATCATTGTGGTAAAATAGGACATACTTCAAATAAATGTTGGAGCAATGAAAAAGCAGAATTCAATGGAAAATGCTACAATTGCAATCAACATGGTCACAAAGAAAATGAATGCAGGGAAAAACTAAGATTCAAAGGTAATTGTCACAAATGTAACAAACAAGGTCACAAGGCATCCGAGTGCAGATCCAAAACATTCAATCCAGTAGAAAAAATTATGAAAGCAATGTTTGGATGGGATTACAACACCTAGTGCAGATGTCATTACTGTGGAGAATACAAACACATTGGCATGAACTGCATAAAACATCATCTAAGGAAAAGAGATACTACCATAAGATGCTTCAAATGCACTAAACTCGGTCACATAGCCAGAAATTGCATGAATGCTAGTGAAGTTGAAGATGGAAAGAAGAATGAAGCAACTAAGGTCAGGAAACAGATGAGACAACAGTGGATTCCTAAATCTACCGAGCAAACTAGTCCAAGTAATGGAATGGGTGGCTCTACCGACTCAAACTAAATTCCCAAGAAAGCATTGGAACTGTATTCTCATAGACCAATTTCAAGTAGTTCCAGAACTGAATTAAAAGAAAGATCTAAATTGGCATACAAGATGCAATAAGATCACAGGAAGGTCAGTATCAGTTTTCACCAAGTGAGGTCGGGAGTTGTCTAATGTGATTACCAAGCGAGGTCGGAGCAATATGAATTCTCAAGTTCACCGAGTTGTGAAGTCCTTACCAAGCAATTAATTCATAGTGGGTGACAGTCTGTTGGAATTCATACCCTAATTTGTACTGAGCATTAATGACAGAGTTGTAAACAAAAGGCAAGAAATCAAACTCATTCTTCACTGCGAACTTTAGCACCTTGAGAGCAGAAAATTTCAAGAGCAATCCAGCGATTCAAATACTTTTGTGAAAAGAATTCTCTGTGAGCTACCATGGCATCATCCAGCACTTCAGTGAAGAAAGGATCAGAAATGATAATCCAAGGGGAATGGAAAGCACCAGATTTCAAACTCGTGCCCGCAATTGCAGCAGCCCTAGACCTGAACGGAGCTCAATCTCAGATTCCTCCTAAGGTACTACTTGTTAACGATATTCGCAATCATTTCAATTGTGCAATTCAAGAGATGGGAAACCTAGAGCTAGATATTGTGCGTGAGGAACTGTGTGTGAATGGTATTCTAAAACCGGAGCACAAACATCTGGAAGACAAGGGATTAGTTCACATTGCACATTTACCTCAAAACTTTCAGGAGAAATGGGTTAGATACATTCTCAGCTATGTACATGAAGGCAAGATTTGGCTTGAGCAACCCATAGAGATCACTAAGAAGATGATTCATCAAATCACCGGTCTTCCCATGCTAAACAAAGTTAAAACTACCAAAACCCTAGGTCGGCCAGAACTGGAGAAGAAAACCCTAGCCGAGTGGGACGGTAGAGGCATGAAAGTAAGCAGCATTACTGATGCTGAACTGAAGTTTGGAACACACATCATTGCCCATAAAATATACAGTTCAAGTCGATAGAATAGCGTTTCCTGCGAAGCCATAGACCTAGCATACAAAGTGGTCAAGAACAATTTATCATTTGACCTTGCAGATTTATTGTTAAAACAGTTTAACAAGAACATGGAAAGCATTCAAACTTCCAAAAACAATCCATGTAAGTTTGGATCTCTACTGGTCTGTTTATTTTTCTATGTTCAGAAATTCTTCCCTTCCAAAGGAAAAGTAGTATGGAGAAAAGATGTGCCAATTATTTATGAGATAAATGAATATATTTCAGAAATGGGTGAAAATTTTGAGAGCATCATGGATAGTTATTTTGAGTCTTTCAAGGAGAAAATGAATGATAGATTCCAGATTCCACAGAAGTTGGTGGAGGATTATAAGGATGATATTTGTTTCATGGTGGACTGTGACAGAGTATACATTCAAGCAGCTGAACCAAGGATTGTACATGTAAAACCTCTTCCTTATGAGGTAAACATTGATGAGACAAAGAATATCATTGAAGCCCTCCTTAATCAGCCTGTTAATCCCAAAGCTCCATATTTTGGAACATATGAAGAAGCTAAAGTGAGAATTGAATTAAGCATAAAGCTTCCACATGCAGTAAATAAAGGAAAAAAGAGGATAGCCAAAATGCAAATGCTAACCGAGGATAGAGGAGAAGACACTGAAGAAGAAGAGGAAAAGGATGAGAAAACAGAGGAACCAGAACCTACAAAGAAGAAAGGAAAGGTATTCATTACCAAGGCACCTAAGCCTCCCACTACCGTATTTACAAGGAGAAGTGCAAGGGGTAAGGCAGACAAAGCAAACAAAGATATAATATTCAAAAGGTCTCCTCTAACCCTTCAAGAGAAGATCAAACTTTTGAGAGAAGGATCAGGATCTGGAGTAAGTAATATAAAATCTTTAAAATATGAAACAAGATTGGAAACAGAACAAAAGGAGATAGAAGATGCTGTTATTGAAAAGATGGGACAGTGGAAATACTCTCTTGATGAAATAGCCCCACAAATTCCAGCAGCTTTATTAGATCCAATAAAAATGAGATGGACCAATGCAAAGCAAACTGTAAAAGACATATTTGATCAAACCCTGAGACAGTTAATGCCGAGCTTGAAAAATGATGAAATAAAGAAGGCATTGAAGGAGAATGAAAATAAGATGACACTGAAGTTCAATACTTGTTTAATTCTGATTAACAATATTGAATCAGTTGTGAAGAGTGCAAATGCCACATGGAAGAACATATACCATCTTCACCAACCAAGTACTGAAACAGTTATAATAAAAGACATTGAAGATGACAGTGATGAACAGGAAGAAGCCACTAAGGTAGATGATACTGTGAGGATAGCGGCATAAGTCATTGCATCACTTCCTACCTCTCCAGCAAAAGTTACTACATCTAGCCCGGAGACACCTTCAAGCATGGTTGTGACAACTTCAACATTTGTCCAACCACCTATAGCAACAACAGAAGTAACTACCATTTCTTCTATCGAGTTGCAGTCTCCTATTTCATCAAGTTTTCCAGCAGTAAGTATTCCAGTTTTTTATTCTACAAGTGTAAATACTTTAAGTTCTCCAGTAGACAGTATACCATTCTCTATAGCCAGTCCTACTATGTCTACTATCACTACTACTAAGGCATTAAGTACAGATAAGCTTAAGACTCAACCGAGTATAAGATTTTTGGGCAAGAATATAGTAGAGGATATAGACCTAGATGAGGAAATAGAGATTCCAACATTGGATTTTGCAAATCTATCAGCGGATCAAATGCAAAATATAGGTGAAATCCTCCAAAGGAAAGTGAAGCAAAAGAAGCTTAAAAATGAGAGAGACAAGGAATATAAAATCATTAAGGATGCTAAGGACATTTTGTCTGAAGCATTAGGTATTGAAGTAGACTCCTCTCAACATGTTTTGTTACAATTAGCAAAAGCTGTAAATAAGTACAATGAGGATTCATCTGGGACAGACAAGTTAGTTAAAAAAGCTGAGAAGAAATTCAACAATAAAGTGCTTGAGCACATTGCTCAGCACATAGCTATTAATCAAGCAGAATTGTTTTCAGTTTTAACAAACATTGAATCTTCCTATTCAAATGTTACCTCTCTTTTGGCCAGACTGTGCAATGTTGCCGAATTCACCAAGGATGTCAAGGATAAAATGAATAAAATTGATGAGGATTTGAAGATTAGCATACAGAAGCTGCAACTTGAACCAAGTTCAAACTCTGCTCATCACATGAAAATCTCATACCTATCAAATATGCAGTCAGAACTACTGAAAGAAGACACAAGGATCCGGTCCAGACTGCTAGACATTCAGAACATGATCCTTCCCATCATGAATATAATGTATAAGCACATTGAACATTCCAAAACATTAATTCATGACAATCAATTCTCTATAGCAGATCACATGATTACTCTCTGCAGAAGTCCAAATTGCAATCCAAACATGCAAGATTCTGCAAGAAAATTGGGACAGAACCCTGGCACTGATAATGAAGGTACATTCTATTTTTCTATCAAATTTTGGATTCTCCCTGTAAAACACTTATATATACACCTTTGGCATTATCGCCAAAAAGGGGGAGATATGTATAGAAGAAAAAGTTAGCACATTGAAAGGGGGAGATAATTTCTAAAGCTCTATGACAAAGACAAATTTTGAAAAATCAAAATAAATTTCAGCATGGTTCATGTATATAAGTTTTGGGCAATAAGTGTTTTTTTCACTAATGCCAAAGGGGGAGATTGTTGGCATTAAGCAGGATTGCCACTAGTGACAACACTTATTTGCATTCTGAGTGCAAACCGAGCAGAACAGTGAAAACTGAGCAGAACAGTGAAAATCGAGCAGAACAGTGCAAACCGAGCAGAACAGTGCAAACCGAGCAGAACAGTGCAAACTGAGCAGAACAATGCAAACCGAGTAGAACAATGCAAACCGAGCAGAACAGTGCAACTCGAGCAAAATAGTGCAAACCGAGCAGAACAGTGCAAACCAAGCAGTACAGTGCAAACCGAGCAGGACAGTGTAAACCGAGTAACATTATGTCTACTGAGTCACCAGTATTTACCGAGTTCAAAACTTACTGAGTGGTTAGTATGAACCGTGCCTTCACTTCTACCGAGTGCATGATGATGTCGAGTAATGCAGTGGACGCCGAGTATCAGAAAGTCACCAAGTTAGTTTGCAGGAACCGTGTAACCATACTTGGGCCGACTTAGTAGCACTTATGTTTATTTGTCAAGCTGACTTTGTAATTGTAATTAATTGTTTAGACTTGTATATAAATAATGTTGTAAATTACCAAGATGTAATGAGTATGAATGAATATGAAAAAGAGAGAAAGGCAGAGATAAGTGAATTACAAAGGGCTATAGCAGTATAAGGAGCAACAAAGACAAATTCATCATAGAAGGTGATCGGTACATCAGCGAATCTCATTCAGCAATCCATTTGCAAAGTAAGAGATCTACTGTTTCATCCTAACAGGTGAATCAGCTTGAAATCCTTTAACCGGGTAGACTTAACAGTCTTTTGTAAAATCTCTTAACCGAGTGCATACTTCATTGTATGTTTGTAAAACCTCTAACAAGGTGGACCTAGCTGTCCTTATTGCTCCTAGCAGGGCAGATCATCAGAAGTGATCAATGTAAGCCTTAACCGGCCAACTTTATATTGCAGTACTAAAGCTTTGTGGGTTTCATCCCCACCCCAGTTTTACTTTCTTTTGGAAGGTTTCTGGGTAACCAAATCTATGTGTCATTGTTGTGAATGCTTTTAAGTTTCATGCTTTCTATATGCAAAAGGATAAAGTAAACTATATGTTAATACATCTGAAAGAAAATTTTGAAGTTACTGATTCACCCCTCCCCTCTCAGTAACTTGGTTAATTCCTGAATATTTCCAACAGATAGAACTTGTGGATTGTCTCAGGGTTGAAAAAACTTAGTTCATCTTGGATGCCAAATTTGAGACCATTTAAGTACCTTCCCAATTCTTTTTTCTCACTCTCTGGTATCTTGGATTCGAGAGTCATTCTATGAAAATCTTTTGTGTAAGCACTCACATCAAGGTCTTTTGGTCTTAGATTTTAGAGTTTCTTATGTAGAAATACCTCATAATCCTCCTGGACAAATTGTCTCTTAATCTCCATCATCATCTTCTTCCACCCTTTCATTCTACAAGAAGTTCCACCAAATAAGGGATGAACCCTTCATTTTAGACTTATCTAATCTCACCTTCTAGCTCTCAGATACTTCCTCACATTCAAAGTAATTCTCGATTGCTCCAATCCAATCCATGCCTTCCTCTAGATTCACCTTTCCAAGGAACTTGGAGATGTCACACTTATCTTTCCTTCTAACCCTTTCTAGGGCCTGTAGGAGGGGTCTTTGGTCAAAAATTACCTCTCCTATTTCATTTATGGGAGCCTCTTCCTCATCTGACTCCTCAACAACACTCCTCCCTTGGTTCTCTTCAACTTGTCCAATTCTGCTTGAAGCCTCCTGCTCCTAGCGGCTTGCTCTCTCACAATATTTTCCAATTAAATATTGGTCACTCTTGAGGGAATTTATTCATCACCCTGATCCTCCATGACTTAATTTTCTTCCAAAGAAAAATCCTAGTACTCCAATACCACCTGATGTAGAGAGCACAACAAGAAAACAAGAAGATTTACTATCTCCTTCACAACTTCTCAATCTTGGATTTGGGACAATCCAACCATCCTAACCTTGGAATATGAGGTATATCAACCAAGTAGTGATTTATATGCACCTTCCCTACTTCACTTCAATACCCTAAGGTCTTACACCAATTCTTGCAAAATGTGGACTTAGGGACACTTTCCCTATTTTAGACCAAATATGGAAATCTGCACCAGTGACACTAACTATCCAACTTAAAGGTTGGAACACCTTATTTAGGAAATATTAACATAGAATAAATCAAGAAATTGATCCCACAACACCCACAATACACCAAACTCAAATTGACCTATGAATCCTACTAGATCTCCTCTAATGGCTTTTGGTGTGCATATCTCCACTATGGTTGAGACTGAAAAATATAAGGGAAGATTCAAGTTCCCTTTTGGATGTCTCTGAGTTCCCCAAAGTTCCAAGGACCAACTCCACTCCAACAACACTCAAATCTCACAATGCTCACATACCTAATTAGTTATAGTAGGCTTGGATTATACTACAAGTGATCAAGGATGAGTACATAGAATCAGTGTAGGATTTTGGAAACCTTCATCTACCTAAAAATGACTCAAATCCACCTTCTAATTGGTCTCTCTAGTCAATTCAATTATCTGCACACCTCTTCATACATCTGATTGGATAAATACATAGAGGTATTTAGCCTAGGGCTTGATGCAAAACCCTCCAAACCTCCATATATCACCTTGAGCCTTAGGAATCATTAATAATACATTCCTAACTTTCATTTCCCAAGTGGTCGTGGAATTCCATTGGTGCAACAGGCTTGGTTTGGGCTCCTTCCTAGACTGCATTTGCAAATTTGTTTATAACTTTTGATACACAAACCAAAATGAAATCAATCCACCTGTGCTAGAAATTAGATTCACAAAAAATTAAAATCATGTTGTTGACTTGGTTTAGTCACTCCGTACATGTCCATACTAGGCAAGGTTTGCTCAGGAAAACTGGTGGTTTTTTATTAAAACTGCATCAAACTTCATGTTACAATCTCTAACCTCTTGGAGAGGCTTGAAAATGTTTAAATATGTTCAAATCCAAGTTCCAACTGGTCCATGAGTAGTTGTGATTGTTAGAAAGCAAATTTGAACTTCTTTAGAAACTTTTACATCTTTTGCAACATTTCTTGCAATTTTGCAATTTTGCAATCCTAATGTCTTGGACTAAGATCTTAACCCCTATACCTCATCAAATATTCTCAAAATGGTCCAAAATCATTGGAATCATGTCTGAAACTCCTAAAACACACAAAATAACTAATCACACCTATCACCTATAGACTTGAAATCCAAGTGGCCTAAGGCATCCCAAGGCTTATAGGTGTTCCTTAGGGATCCTTGACCACACAAGCTAGATCAAAACATAAGAAGGGTGATCTCAAGGATCCATCCTTTTATTAAAAAGTAAAAAATAAAAGAAAACATGAGGAACATCCTGGATGTTGCCCTGGGTGCCCTGAACCATGAACCTACAAAATCAAGTGACATTAAATTAGTAATCAATCATCCAAAGTGAATTATCACAAGTCAATCATAATCCTATCCTATCATCATCATCAATTTTCCTAATTCTACTCAGAGTAGACATAAAATAATCAAACTAGTCATCTAGGATTGACAATCAACATTCATCAAACATGATCAAACTGACATCAAACCACTTGTTTCATCATAGCATCAATTGATCTAATTCATCAATCGATTACGGGAATCATTTGAATCAAACAAGCTAATCAAAATCAAGAAAATTTGCAAAAAAAGGCCTATATGTGTCATTTCAAAGCTTGTATGTGCTAAAATGCATACACGCTACTATTTTTCTTGTACGCGTTATGAAAATGATCATACATGCCAAAACAGGTTGTACGCATCATTCTAAATTGAACGTGCTATGCTAGTTATGTGTACGCGCAATAGAAAACCTGAAAAGCACTGACCTAACTATAAGTGCTACCTTGGCTATTAAACACATAAAACCTAACTAGGGAATTAGAGTGTACGTGCTATTTGATATATCAACGTGTTGTTTCAGGACATAGATGCAGTAAAATATTATTGTACATGCTATTAAAAAGCTTGTACACTCTATTTTGGGAAATTGGCAGACAAACAAGGTTTTGACACCTAAAATTTTGGATTTTTTTTTTTCAAAAAAATGATATAAATTGAAAAATTTATCTGAATAGGGTACTCATTAGAGGTTTGTAGTCTTGTGGATGATACCGATGACCTCGCTCGAATCTATGCTTGCGAATCAGGACAACCATCGTGAAAGGAGCAGAGAGTAAAATTCAAAAGTCAAATGTGAAAATGAATAGTAAAATTGACTTTTTACCCTTATATATAGCCATTTGACCTAAAAAGGGGCTATTTAGCGAAAAAATTGACCTGGGATCAAATTTCATCACCAAATTAGCCAAATCAGGGGCATTCTTATTAGTCAAACAGTCACATCATTATATAAAATGAAATCGAACTGAATGCAAAAATGTTGAAAAAGTGATCAAACGCATATATCTTTCACCAAAATGCATTCCATTTCATTTCTTAGAGGGCATGCAGTTGTATCATCATCAATTCAGTTAGAATCTATTTCAAGATCATCAAGTGTGAAATTTTTCAAATCATCAGTGGGGCATTGAAGTCAGGAAATCTTTTCAAATTGAGCATCATATCCAGGATCTATCATCACATCATCCAATGACATCATCAATCAATCAGGGTTTCATCAAGGAATTTGCATCATCAAGATCAGATCATGCATTAATTAATCAGACATCATACATTATTTGAACCAATGCGCTTCTCATGTTGATTCAAAGAGGCGCATTTGTAGACACCTAAAAATGGTCAGATTAATCCAAGTGAGAAATCAGAGCAAAATCAAAGATTAATTGAAATCAAAGCCAAAAAGGATTAATTAAATCAAATAAATCATTTAATTATGCAATTAATCAAATTAATTGTATAGTTGAATTAAATCAAATCCAACCCATTCAAGGGGTACACATGGCTAAGGAAATTAAATAAATCAATTAATTAAGTCCTAATATTTCTCACCTACCACATGGGAGGGAATTACTTCAACCAATAGGAAGTGAGAATTGAGCTCACATAGATCAAATCCACATTGAATCTCAATCATCACTTGGAGAATGCATCTTGACCACTCATTTTGTCTCATTATCCCAAGCTTTGAGGACAAAATATTTAAATTGTCTCAACATTTGAAACCATGGACTTAACCCAAGCTCAATCATGATTAAACTTACTCCACCCCCTAAGCTTGGATAAATCTATAAATAGAAGGCAAAAACAGGAGAAAAGGATCCCAAGTACATTTTAGAATTGCATCCTTATTATAGTGAAATTGATTTGAAAGCATAATTTAGCATAATTGAGCAAGGATAGGCATAATTTCTCATCATTTAGCATAATTTCTCATTTCAGAGCTATCCCTAATGGAAGCTTGCTAAGAGCTCTTCACTAGCATCTTTAATTAGAGAGCCATAGGATGTTTATTGTCTTTCTTTTCATTCAATAGCTTCTAATTTTTTGTATTTTGCATAATTGATTTGAGATATTGACAAACTAATCCTATGAAGGTATTCCAGGGCATCCTTATCTTGAATAGCGACAACTAGTTGCATCCATGGTAGATTAATTGCATCTTAGTTTGCATGTGGATCTTTTTTTCTTGAAATATGTCATGAAAAATGAAGGGGGTGGAGTTAAGAACAAAATTGAAAAGGTTCTTCATTACTTTACTTCATCGAATGTGTTGGACAACCAAAATCAAATTGCATTATAGTTAAATTTCATTAAGTTAAGTGCATCTATCAGACTCATTAATCATTAAATTAGAGTACATTAATTGATCATTAAATTACATGTAGGATGCATTAAGTTCACTATCCATTAAATTAGATTGCATTAATTATCCATTAGATGCATTAAGATAGATTGCATTCATCATTCACTATTCATTAAAGTACAAGTTGATTAAGCATTAAATTCATTAGACCCATCAACCATTAGATTGCATTATTCCATTAGACTCATAAATCATTAATCATTACTCATCATTATTCATTAACTTGAATTTAGCATTAATTATTAAATTGTATTAAGCATTAATCATTATCCATTAAGTATTAAACTACATTTAGATACATATAGCATTCATTATACATTAAATCATTAATCATATCAAATTCATCATTAAGTATCCATTGCATTGCATATCCATTAAAGCATATCCACCAAAGTATATAATTGCATTAATCATTAATCATTAAATAAGAAAGATAAAGTATGTCATTCATTTGCATCCATCTAAACTATGTCATAAATAAGACATCTATCTACAAAGCAAGTAACATAAATGCATCCATAACATTTGCATCAGAAAAGCATAAAAATGAGCATATAGAACTACATATCAGCATTAAACCAAAGTCCAACATATAATGACATCAAGTAAAGTACATCAAAATTCCATCAAATGTAACATCAAATGTCCATCAAATATAATCAAGTGTCCATAAAAGTACATCAATACAAGATCTTGATAAAAAATGATATATGGTACATCAAAAGTGTGCACATGAAAAATCAACTAGCACCACCTACACATGTATCGGTACCATCTGTACTAGGGCCATTTGTATATGTTCCTAGACCCCTGCTAGAACTGGGATGAGTACTATGATAGGTCATGGAAGCAATGAATGTTTGCATCATCGCATTAAACTGGGTCATCTGCTGCCTCATCTCAGATACATCAGCCTGTAAAGATCTAACATCCTAAACCAGAGTATTAGGAGCCTATGACCTTGAAGTTGTCTGTGCTAGTGGAACTGGTGGTATTGGTGGACTTAATATAGGGGCAAAATGTGGATCAGGTGAAACTCTAACAATTTGAGGTTTATGCTAACCCCAACTAGTAACTCTCACCTGACGAAGGGCTCTCAATGGTCCTCCCCTCATCTATACCCTACCACTTGTCATCCGCACACCACTCCTAGCAGGTATCAGGGCAACAACTAGTGCAATAACTCATCCACCTTGTCTACCTCTCCCATCTCTCCTCCCCCATCTCCCACCTCTCCCTCCACTTCCATCATCATCATCATCATCATCATCATCATCATCATCATCATCATCATCATCATCATCATCATCATCATCATCATCATCATCATCATCATCATCATCATCATTGTCATCGTCATCGTCATCATCATTGTCATCATCGTCATCATTAGAGCGATCATCAATATCAGGCACTAGCTCTACCAGATCTGTGAATCTAGGAAATGGGTTATGGCTGAACCACTGGGCATAGTCATCAGTCATATCAACATCGTAAAAAATGTGCTCTCTCATATCCCAGGCTAAATGAGGTAGGCCTAGGAGCTCATCTTGTACAATGCAATAATCTACCTATACCCCATAAGGATCTCTCCACCTGTACTCGTGCATATAATGGAAAACCATGTGGCATATCCTGAACTCTGCCAAACTATGAAATAACCCCGTAAAAGTAGAACTACTCGATAACCAAAGGAGTGTGGCCTATCATCCATCAATGCATGCACATAAATAATAACTCTGTAGCATACTCTCCTAAGGGATCACAACCAAGATAGAGGTGTGAGGTAACCTGATCAAGATCATCAAGGATCCTCTGCTAGTAATCAACCTTGCCCAGATGAGACCGAATAACGATGCGCTCATAGATGTATGCAAATGACCAACAAGATCTCTAGCTTAAACTACAACTAACCGACTAATAGGGATATGCTCTTAGGTCCACAACTATAATTATATGGCGCTGATAGATAATGTTGCACCATGTCTATAAACAATATGATGCAACTCATGATAGAGCTGCGCTAACACACAAGAACCCCAATCAAATCGGTGAGGTTGTGTTATCATATCCTCTAGGATATGACCCCAACCAACTACAAAACCATGCCCTCTGTGATCCAGTAGCAAGAACCCATAGATTAGGATGCCCAATACTACAAGAAGTACATGAAAAGAGATGAATTGTGCCCACGAGATACTCTAATCACTAATCACTCACTTGGAGAATGCATCTTGACCACTCATTTTGTCTCATTGTCCCAAGCTTTGAGGACAAAATATTTAAATTGTCTCAACATTTGAAACCATTGAATCAACCCAAACTTAATCATGATTAAACTTACTCCACCCCTAAGCTTGGAGAAATCTATAAATACAAGGCAAAAATCAAGAGAAAAGGATCCCGAGTACATTTTAGAATTGCATCCTTATTATAGTGAAATTGATTTTGAAAGCATAATTTAGCACGTTTTGAGAAAAGATAGGCATAATTTCTCACCATTTAGTACAATTTCTCATTTTAGAGTTGTCTCTAATGGAAGCTTGCTGAGAGCTCTTCATTAACATCTTTAATTAGAGAGCCATAGAATATTTATTGTCTTTATTTTCATCCAATAGCTTCTAATTTGTTGTATTTTGTAGTACCCCTCGCATTTTACTTTTGCTGATACTATGTTTAGTTTGACACCGTTTTATTTTGGTTGCTTAGATCAGACATATATTACATGTTATATTTATATTTTGGTGTGTGATTAAACAGTTATAGTTTGGATGTTAATTGTTATGTTTGAACCTGAAACAGAACTTTACGTAATGGTTAAATTTAGTAATGATGGATTTTATATGATGTTTCAAATGCATGTATAAATTGAAGTAATTAGATGATGATTATATTTGGTACTTACCCCATACCCGCATGTGTATGGTATTATGTCTGTTATCATATATGTTTTCTTTTCTGTTGACATGCATGTATGGTAGAGGAGGAGGCGTAGTTACCTGCATTTGGTTGGGTCCACACGTCCTAGCCATCCCTACCATTGTCTGATAGTATGTTATATATGCACATGTACATGCAATGGTTTTTTTATGCAGGTTGCAGGTACCGGGCATCGACTTCCCTGGCTTGACAGGATGAGCGTGCCATTATTATGTCTCAATGGCAGAGAAGGGGAGTTAGCACCTAGGCCATTTCCCTAACCTAACCTAACCATCCTAAAATCACGGATGAGACCTTACTTGACTTACCTAAATCGAATTCGTTCTGGTAGAATGAATCCGATATATGTTTTCCCGGTTGAGCATGATATTGTCTTAGGTTTTGTTCCATGTCGGTGTTGCATTTTGACCTTGTAGATCTCATGTATGATCTCTGATGGCTATTTGAATTATGTTGACGTATTAGTAAGTGTATTTTTATAAGCATCATAATTAGATAAATATATCTTTTATATGTTTATAGATATCAATTATTTTATAATTTAAAAAGAAAATCTTGAGTTGATATATTCTAAATTGAAAGAAAAGATTTAAGAAAATATATATATATAAATGATTATTCCATGTCACCTTAGGAGTAGGAAAAGTGCATTTAATAAGTATGGAAAGGAAGTAGGATAAAAAGGAAGTGTTCATTATGTTATTTTGGGGGATGCTAAATTTAGAGGAGAAAAACTGGTTATGAAGATGAAAGTTTAGAGAAAAGCTTGGAGAAGAAGAAGAGGAGGATTGATTTTGTGGAGCACAATTGGAATTCACAGTTGAGTTCATCAACCTGCTTTGAGAATCAGGTAGGTTTCAATTTCCCATAGTATGTTGTCATGTTAGTTTCAGATTTCCATTAATATGAAAGCATATCTACTTTCTCTAAATTTGGATTGAGGAAAAGAGATAATCAGAATTACATTTTATATTGTGAGATTTCATTGTTTCAATTTGTAAACCTCTTTAAGTCAACATTAGATGAAAACCACTGAAACTATATTGAAAAACAAGAGAGTTGATGCTTCACAATCTCTATGAAAACCACTGTTTTTAGAATCAATTATTTGCCATTTATTCATTAAATTTATCATATATGTGTATATCATTTGAATTAAGAATCCAATATATATTGTTTAGAAACAAATTGGGAAACTATACCTTATCACATAGATGACAAATTTACTAAGTCCTTATGGGAAAAGAGGAAACAAGCACAACAAAAAAACTTAAAACTAGGAGTAATCATGCATTCTGGAAAATATATGAGACTTCTATTTTTCCCAAGTTTACACAGAGAATATTCCCTTTTTGATTCCCTAAATATCTATTAGTTTATATGTTTTCCTCTTAATATTATTATAAACATGTTTTAAGGCCTCTTATGTCATTCTCCACTTGTTGAGGGCCCCACAAGGATAATTGGTGCAAGGTTGGGAGTTTTTGAAAAGTTTTATAATTAAAAATCTTTGCCAAATCCTTTCCCCCACGTTGGCTTTATGGCATGAAATAATACTCAACAATAAAAAGTGTTTTAAAATGATATACCATGACTCAATGTCCTTCCAGCACTTATTATATTTGATTAACCCTTTTGACTCCACCTCCCATGCGTACCTTGCTTGGGATTGATGTCTGACATCTTCCATTTTGTCTTAAATATGTCTCCCCACCTTGCTAAGCGCACCCCTACTTGCAGATTTTCTTTAGGAATGAAGGACACTTGTCTTTTCTTCTTTGCCTTGGGTTGGTCAAAGTACCTCCCATACCTTATTTATTATGTGAGCAGCCCTTGAGAAAGGTGGCGTGGGTTTTCTTTAGCCATGTTCATGAATTTATTGCTTTATTTAAACCCCCTTTGAAAATGGACGCCCACCTTGGGTTTTGCATCCATGTGCTATATTTTAAATTGTTTATTCTATTCACTTAGGAGATGAGGTGTAAAGTGGATTAGGAACCTAGGGGATAGTAGACTTGGCTAGCTTTGATGTTTTGAATAAGTTAATAAATAAAATATTTAATTAATTTATTATTTGAATTTGTTATCTATTTGGGAAATGCACTTTTTGAATTTGTTTATGATTGTGTAGTATTAGACACTTTGTTATTATTAGAGAATATATTATGTTTACCATTTAATTTAACTAAAAGGATTTAGTTAGAATTAATACTTCATGAGCTATTGTATAATTAATATTAAGATTAATTACTGAGTAAATTATAATCACCTTAGAATCCTTTAACTTTAGTCATTACTTTCATTATCGATATGTTACATTGACATCTTTTATAAGTTAACGAAGACATTATATCACACCATTATAGGCATTAGTGAATGATAACAATATGGTTATTAATCTATAGACGTGGACATTCTGATTAGTGTAATTAACTAGTGTGAGCAAATAATTACTTGTTATTATGATCATTATGTCTTGATTTATTTTACGACATGTTAATTACTTGTGCAAGATGTTCTCTTTACATATACTGTTCGTGCATGGAAGTATACTGTTGTTATAGTGATTTATGTACGGGACTAGATAACCAAATATGGGGTAAAATCCAGAGGTCGGGTACTGATTGTGGTTATCAGTTATCTGTTTGTTGATTGTGTTTATGGTGCAATGTGGATTTTGTCTTCTTTTGCTTGTTTTGGATTAGAGTCAATGTGAGACCTTGATGGGATGGTCAAACCGATCCCTGTTATTATTTCCTCCTGGTGGGTTAAAACTTGATTTAGTGGCCAAGTGAATTTATGTTTTGAAATGAGATTGCTTTAATTGTTTATTTGGTTATGGGAATTTAATGTGTCATAAGTGGCCACAAACCAGGATGGGTATTATTGTGGAACTAGGGTAGGTTATCTAGATGTGGTGTAGAAGGTGGCTTGCAATGGATCGCCGAGGCCCGCAAGTGGCTGACGGATCATCCATTGACAAGTTTCTTAATTCCAGTGATAACATTATAAAAATTGATTTAGTCAGGATAACATAAAAAAAAAAAGATAATTTGAAATACCTCGCCCATGCCTTGAGTGCTAGTTAAGACTAAGGATGGATGCGGGAAGATGCTAGATGCATCATCGATATACTTGTCTTCATGAGAGATATCGATGCCACGTACGATCACTTGAGTGCCGTCGGTTCAGTGAGGAACCTTCAGGACTAAACTCGAGGGTGGATCTACGTGATGACACCTTCCTACTCACACCGTAGATATCCTACGTATGTCAGTGCCTCTGGTAACCTGTATACCCTCTTGTATTAGATATATTCTCCTAGATGTGGTTTGGAGATTGGTCCTTAGTGTGTGTGTGGGCCTGGTGTTATCTCCCTCGCACGGTGGGGTGGACCTCTGGGTTCCACATGGTCGGGTGGTAGTGTACTTCTCCATTGAGACAGTTGCGGACTACCCTTCGTCACTTGGTTGTACACTTGGATCAGTCTATCTCGTTCTTGCAGATTTATGTACCCAGATGTTAAAAGTTACTGTGTTGTACTTCTAGGAGGTTTTCACTTGATTTGTAATGATCCCTATGTGGATCCATGATGTTTTTGGATATTTGAGATTGTATTAAATTCCACCGCATACCCTACGACATGTGTAGCGGATGTGGGTGATCATGTGTTGTAATGTATATTGATTAAGAGATGTATTTAATTCTTACTTTGTACTTAAGAGTTCTTAAGCATTTATCATGTTAGCGTAGTGTTAGTTAGATGACGTAATTCGACGTCAGGGACCCTTGAGAACGATAATGTAATGATATGTTTTATTCTGAACTCATGTTTGTATATCATTGTGTTCTATGTTCAATGTGTTTGTAAACTTTAATAAAAAAAAAAAAAATGTTGCGTAACTTAGTTTAATTTTTAGTGCTTTTCTTTTGGGTTCCCTGACGGGGCGTTACATATTTTGCATAATTGATTTGATAAATTGATAAACTAATCCTATGAGGGTATTTATTATACACACATATATGTAGAAAAATAGGCATTTAAATTGAAGTGCAATACACATAATATATTTCATAGCTTCTCACATATTATATAATTATGCAATTTTAGACAAAATACAATCATACCAATTTGAGGTACACAATTTACCAAACACTTCAGAAATATTTTCCATCTTTTACCGTTTTAGAGCAAGCAAGGATAACCAAGAAACTTGACACAAATAAGAGGTAAGGTCCTCAAGGTGACTATTTTACTTCTATAACTCTAAACAAGGAATATCCATCCCTTTTGTGTCAAGAGTAAGCATAATTGGGAGACTCGACAATCAACCCATGGAACCAACACATACGTACATAGACTAAGCATAGTTGACCTATAGTTTGTGCGACTAAGCATAGCGAACTCAAGGCCCTAGAGTGGAACCCAAAGCTCTGATACCATATGTAAGGACTAAACTTCTGACACAAATGCCTCATCAAAAAAAAAAAAGACTAAGGAGTCGGTCACCAAGTCAAAGGTTGAATGCACAAGTTGACAAGATATAAATAGATTCCCTATAATATAGGAATAAAAGAAGTACAATTATGAATTTTTTTTTTGAAAAGATAGGGAATAAATCCATGTTCAAGAAAAGTGTAATGTCGACCACCTGTCGAATATCCTAACATAATTGCAAGAATAGATGCTTCATCGACTCGATATAAAGGTTCCGACCAACTTGTCTAAATAACAACTCAAAAAGATATCGACCAACTGTCAAATTAAATCTATGTAACATAAATATTAGATCAAATATGAACTTCCATATTAATGAAAAAAGTAAACAACAAAATTACCAATACCACTAGGACGAATACATAGAAGCATAAGCACTATAAATAAATTCCTTCATGAAAGAAGCTATGACCACCTATTCACACAAATTATCGAGGGCGAGAATATTGTGGGAGTGCATTTCCATCCTACCATGAAGCAGTTATGCTTCCCTAGAATCTTTCCTAACACGAAAGATACCCAACCCAACTAGAGGTAGTCTAACAAAGTAAACTGACTAAAGTAATGGAATATGTGCTACATGATACATCTACATTCAAGTTTAATATAACATTATCACAGACACTCAAAATGTAAATCTCAAAACTAAG